>MQTX01000297.1:98831-124774 GCA_009735665.1 Angiostrongylus cantonensis
AGCTGAAGAATCGAACAACACTAGGTCCAGACAGGATAAGATCAGAACATCTGAGGGCCTTTCTACCAGTCCTCGTAAACACACTAGCTCGGCAAAACAGTAAAAATGTTGTAGTAAAGCAACCTAAAGAATCACAAATTCAAAAATTTGATAATTTTTATTGTTATATAATATAATATAATATAACGTAACTGAAATTGATAAATTTATGCGCATCCAGAATACATGTAGCAGGGTGTGAAACCTGGCAACACTCGTGATCGTCTTCTTACGCAATGTTTATTTCTGGAAGTGACCATACAACCACTACATAGCTGTAGTTGCTTACGGAATAAACTGCAACAACAAAGATATGATTTATCGATGAGGGTCGCTCGACTTTACTACTACTACTACTACTACGACTTTACTACTACTTACTACTTTACTTCTCACGAATGCGCTTACAGCTGTATGTGCGTCCATATATGCATGCACACAATGAACAAAGCTTAGTTGTGCTGGCTAGATTGACTACAAGTGTGGTGCAGAGAGGTAATATGCAGGTGAATTTAACACGACCCGAAGACCTGTGGCTGTGAGATGTATTGGGTCATATCACCTGTCACCTGTATCACCTGTAGTCCCGTTGATGCACTTTTTTTAAAGATTTTCTTTTATCGCCGGTCTGCGTTGTTTCGCAACTTCAGACGTTAGTTCGCGGTTGCTTGCAGCTCTTGCAATTTCATTCTGGCGTATCTGCTCAGGTCTTTCTAGAGGCAGACGTCACTTGGTGATTTGCGAACTTTCAGCTTTCATAGCGCTAATCTGAAGATGTTGAATGAGCCGGTCTCACTCATCGTGAATGTTATCGACAACGACATCTTTCCGACAGCCGAGTTATAAATTGAATAATTCTCAGTTTATGGCGGATTGGAGCTTCGTTTTTAAATTTAGCGACTTTTTCTCTTTTTGTGAAAAATGGAATCTTGCGCAAAGGAGGCGGTGGCCTAATCACGTGTGGAATTTTGGAACGAAAAAACATCGGTTAGGTAAAACCTTCGGTTTACTATGATGTGGTCTATTTCGTTGTAGCACTCTCTACTGGGAAACTTTCACTTCCAGCATTGAAAATGGCGCCTCTGGAATTGCCAGTTACCACAGATGGTCTTTGTCGTCATGATAATCTCAGAAAGCAGCTTATCCTGTTCGTTGCGTCTTGATCCGCTGGTCCCATTGTGACTTTTTTGTGACGTTGTGATTTCCCAGCGCTGCCGTAGTTCTTTCGGGTCAGGTGAATAACACCCGTTCTTTTTAGTGTGTTTAGCATTTTGAAACGCACGTATAGCTTGCTGGGCTCTAAACGTTTAAGCTGGGTATATTCTCACGGGTGGCTTTCCAGGGTCTCCCAAAATAGGCATAAGACTTATTTGTTGGAGGCGACTCCAAACCGTTTCCCAGATACTTCTCTGACACATGACTGCAGGGTTTTGGTCGAACTGATTTGTTGAATACAATCTGCATATGTGAAAACTCACCCGCATATGCATGCATGGATACGCCCTGATAAATACAAAAGGTGTTTGCCAAATTACCGAAGCCCATCTCCTAAATCCACCTGCGTCCAAGTGAAAGATGCGGTCGCTTTCGGTAGGCGACAGATAGCTGTAGTTGCTTACGGAATAAACTGCAACAACAACGATATGATTTATCGATGAGCGTCGCTCGACTTTGTAGTATACTTCTCACGAAAGCGCTTACAGCTGTATGTGCGTCTCACCTGTCACCTGTAGTCTCGTTGACCGGCGAATGACTCAAGCGGGCGCCAGAACATCTTCCATTTTTCCGTGTCGCGTGCAAGAATAGCCCAGTGGGTTCTGTTCGCTTTAGGGACTCGTCGAGCATCATATCCTTTTTCTATGCTTTTCGTGAAGAACTCTGACCATCGTCGGGTCGGTGGTCTTCCTACAGTACGTTTGACATCCCGAGGAGTTCAGTCACTAACAGCTCTTGTCCATCGGTTATCACTCATACGCATTACGTGTGCGGCCCACCTTGTCTTCGACTGTTTGGCGTATAAAACGGCATCTTTCATTTTTGATCGTTGACGTAGGTCGGAGCTTCGGATCCCATTCCTCACTTGTGTGAAACGGGGTACTGCTAGCATCGTCCTTTCTACTGCCCGTCCGGCAACACTGAGTAGCCTTTCATCCTGCTTACGCAGCGACCAGGTTTCTGACCTATAAGTTAGTGTAGGAAGTACCGTCCAGTCAAAAATGTTGGCACGAAGTCGGGTGTTCTTCGTCTTCTTCACTAGATCCTCGATGCTCTTAAAAGCTCCTTAAGCCACTTTTTTCTTTCTGATCAAATTTGGAGCTGATGAACTCTTGCGACATGTTGATTTTCCGGTCTGGATAGAGATAACTGGAGCGTTCGGAGATATCCGTTTCACTGAGAGTGTATGGGGCAAACGAAACCAATCCGTTCTTCAATAACATCGTTTTCTTGAGATTTAGTCGAAGACCAATCTTTCCACACGCTTTATCAAAGTTTGCAAGCATATGCTCCGCTTAGCTAATGCTTGGTTTTATAAAGACGATATCATCAGCAAAGCGATGGTGATTTAACTGCCGACCATCGATTTTCACTCCTATATTATCTCTTTCCAATGTTCGCATGGCGTTCTGGAGGGTGGCGGTAAATAATTTTGGCGAGATGGTATGGCCTTACCTAACTCCTCTTTTGACGTCAATTAACATTGACATTATATCGTTGTAGAATGGTGATTTCTTGGTTGAAAACCGACAACGAAATGGCAGGTCGGATTTCAAGGGAGAACCGGTGGTACAACATATCCATCCTCTTTTATTTCATATGACGAAAGGTGGACGTGGCTACCAAGGAGATCTGAGTAGTAATCGTGATTTTCTCCATTGCCTGTTTGGACGCTGTAACTGTTCCGTCTGGGCGTCGGAGTGCAATCACCTTGTTCTTGTAATTGGCGAAGCTTCGGCGGGCTTTGCGAATGCTTTTCCCAGCCTCCGCAGCTTTGACCATTACTGATGCACTTTTATTAAAGATTTTCTTTTATCGCCTGTCTGCGTTGTTTTACAACTTCAGACGTTAGTTCGCGGTTACTTGCAGCTCTTGCAATTTCATTCTGGCGTATCTGCTCAGGTCTTTCTAGAGGCAGACGTCACTTGGTGATTTGCGAACTTTCAGCTTTCATAGCGCTAATCTGAAGATGTTGAATGAGCCGGTCTCACTCATCGTGAATGTTATCGACAACGACATCTTTCCGACAGCCGAGTTATAAATTGAATAATTCTCAGTTTATGGCGGATTGGAGCTTCGTTTTTAAATTTAGCGACTTTTTCTCTTTTTGTGAAAAATGGAATCTTGCGCAAAGGAGGCGGTGGCCTAATCACGTGTGGAATTTTGGAACGAAAAAGCATTGGTTAGGCAAAACCTTCGGTTTACTATGATGTGGTCTATTTCGTTGTAGCACTCTCTACTGGGAAACTTTCACTTTCAGCATTGAAAATGGCGCCTCTGAAATTGCCAGTTACCACAGATGGTCTTTGTCGTCATGATAATCTCAAAAAGCAGCTTATCCTGTTCGTTGTGTCTTGATCCGCTAGTCCCATTGTGAATTTTTTGTGACGTTGTGATTTCCCAGCGCTGCCCGTAGTTTTTTCGGGTCAGGTGAATAACACCCGTTCTTTTTAGTGTGTTTAGCATTTTGAAACGCACGTATAGCTAGCTGGGCTCTAAACGTTTAAGTGGGTATATTCTCACGGGTGGCTTTCCAGGGTCTCCCAAAATAGACATAAGACTTATTTGTTGGAGGCGACTCCAAACCGTTTCCCAGATACTTCTCTGACACATGACTGCAGGCTTTTGGTCGAACTGATTTGTTGAATACAATCTGCATATGTGAAAACGCACCCGCATATGCATGCATGGATACGCCCTGATAAATACAAAAAGTGTATGCCAAATTACCGAAGCCCATCTCCTAAATCCACCTGCGTCCAAGTGAAAGATGCGGTCGCTTTCGGTAGGCGACAGACCCTCATCCCCCACCTGGGAACCCGCCACATATCTTCGTGAGTAATCGGATCGAGATCTTTGATATGATTTAAACCCGTGATATCGAGCACAATGATTGATAAAATGTACGAATTTTTCGCGTACAGTATGAGAAACGAAGGTCATCACACAAAAGTTTTGACGCAACATTCATGGCTGCGACAATGGAAATGTGTTACATGATATGAGAGGATGCGATGGAGCATTCTTCGTTAGGCAGTTTCTTTATGAAGAAGATGGGATAACCTTAACGCACAAAACAGGTCTCTTAAACGCCTTCTGCTAGCCAGCCATTCAGCTGTGTATCATATATGCAAGCGTATAGACTGTCGAATAAAAGTTTCTCAAGTGGATGGGTTTAAAATGATGGCGAAATTGGTGCCGCCGTAATCGCATTAAGAGGCTGCACTTATTTATCCTACTGGTCAGGAGCTAATAAAAATTACAAGTCTGACGAAGTGCGTTTCGTGTAACCGCATGTGTAACGCACAACCTCAAACATGGGTGATTAAACCTTTATACATATGTACATATTCGTTAAACAGCAGTTGAAAGAGGCTAAATTGCATGTACAAATAATTACAAGTGAGGTGATTCAGTGGGTTCTAAGGTGGTTGAGTGGGTTTTTGTATACAGCATATTGGACTAGCAATAATGTAGAGCATTATACAACAGGTTTATGAGGATATGAGTAATCAGTAGTTAATGATTGTGTAAAAATATTGCTAAGATTATAAGAGAGTTAAGATTTATGTGCACACAGTACAAGAATGAGAACCGCGACCGTGAGAATGCTTCAGCATTAAGAATGAAGAATTGTTGGGCAGAGCACCTCTGAGCAACGAAAGTGTTTACTAAAACTGCTATGTTAACAACACGTAGTAATTACATGGGAATCGATAATCACATTAAAGTATCGGAAGTTCAAGAGCTACGAAATTTAGTTAACATCGTTTGTGCCTTGATGAATCGAAGTAGTTGAGAATGAAAGGACTATGTCAGAAAGCAAATAGTGATAAGAGAAGAGCATCGGTGAGCTCCATTGCGTCGTCAGAAGCCAAATGACGGTGCTAGTGTGCGTGGCTACGTGCAAGTGAGTAGCTTCAATCGCAGGGCCAAATCTCGGGTTGCGGATCAAGACCGCAAGCAGTGAGGTGTGTCCATTTGTTTGGCTGGTAGTGTTCCTTATGGTTAAGATGGGACGTGAATGTAGGGTACGGACGCGGACGTTGTGGCTAATGTTTTATTATACAATACGTTACGTGCAGTCTCTACCGACTTATAGAATGTATTTGTTAGGTAGACAAAAAAATCTTTATTCGGTGCAGAAATTTTCTGTAATCTAACAAAACCTCTTTATTTCGTTCTTCGCACACTCAATCTTTTTTGAACACAGTAAAGATATAGTGTCGTAAATGGCGATGCTTTGATTTCACATTACTGCGACGCATCGGAATTCTCTCTTAGCAAGTGCTCAGCTGCTCACTTGTGATCAGAGAAGATGAATTGATGAGTTCGGCAAAGGGGTGTCGAGAAAATATTGTGCGATGGTTGTGGGATGGATGGAGGATGTCTGGCCGAAACCTCAACATTCCAAAACAACGCCCATTGAGGTGTAACATAAATTATTATAAATGCAGAAACGTAAACAGCGATTCCACTAAAAGACAGTGCCTTATTACATCGTTTAATCATAAGTAGTGCAGAGTCTCAACGCTCGTCGTATCGTCGTTAACACTCAAAGAAGAGGTCACATTGAGGTATCTCTATTCTGCTTAACATACCTCTCCTTCTGATTACATCCCATATAGAGGATAGATAGGGCGCGTGTGGCGCAGTGGTTGGAGGCGCCACTGCGGCGCACACGTGAAATGCGCCCATGGCCCACCAAGCCTTCCATCCCTCCGGGGTCGGCAAATTGGTACCAGACTTATCTGGGAGGATAGCAGCATTGGCTCGATACATCGGCCGGCCACCGCGAGTCATTGTAAAGGCCAGATATGCATTCAATCACCTCCAACGAAACTTAATGAAGTCGAATGCATGGCGCATCCCTCAGGGATTGATCAACGCCGAGAGCTTTATCCTTATAGAGGATAGATACTGCAAAAAAATATTTGTGTTAATCACACTCAAAGAAGAGGTCACATTGAGGTATCTCCATTCTGCTTAACATACCTGTCCCTCTGATTACATCCCATATAGAGGATAGATAGGGCGCGTGTGGCGCAGTGGTTGGAGGCGCCACTGCGGCGCACACGTGAAATGCGCCCATGGCCCACCAAGCCTTCCATCCCTCCGGGGTCGGCAAATTGGTACCAGACTTATCTGGGAGGATAGCAGCATTGGCTCGATACATCGGCCGGCCACCGCGAGTCATTGTAAAGGCCAGATATGCATTCAATCACCTCCAACGAAACTTAATGAAGTCGAATGCATGGCGCATCCCTCAGGGATTGATCAACGCCGAGAGCTTTATCCTTATAGAGGATAGATACTGCAAAAAAATATTTGTGTTAATGTCTCGTAGTCTTACGGAACATGGACATAGATCACTAAGCGATGTCAAGTCATGGCACGGTGAAAGTTAATCTAACTCATTGAAAGATATCGAGTTGTTTGCTCAAATGACTACGTGGTCCATTTCCAGAAGACCATAAATGGTGAGTTAAACTCGTACCAAAAGAATTAAAAAGTTAATTGAAAGATTTTTAACATTTCGCGCTTAGGCTATTCGTTTTAAGCTTTTAACAGATTTTGGATAACTCCGTTTCATCGCCTATAGCCAGAGTTCACACTTAGGAAGAAATTGAACTTGCGATCCACCTTAGTACCAGTTTCAGCTACAATGTAATTGTAATCAAAAAACAAAGCAAAGTTTATATTACTACAAAAAAGTTAAAATTAAAGTAAAGGAAAGAAAAAGTTAAGAAAACGTTAAAGTTGATTTAGTCGTGAGTAAGAGACTCGCGTGGAGATGTTTGATATTCTTAATGATAATTGAGTTCGATTCATTAGTGCTTTTTATTGATAAACATTTTTATAGAAAATTTTGCATTTGATGTCAGTTACATTATGATCTCTTCGTATTTTACATATTATCACACCATGTGGTATATAAGTTGTTGTTCCTGGCGTTACCGCTGCTTATTTTCTCAGCTGTTCCAAGCGGGTGATGGCATAGATGAAATCTTGGCTATGGGAAATGACAGATATCACTACTGATACCAATAATTTTAGAGGCTGAAAAACTAAGTTTAGTTTCACTTCAGTGTGGGAAATTGAAATGATGTTTTATTGATAAGTAGAGATTGAAACAAAATATGGACTTTGGCACCGCTTCGATGAAAATCGACTTCCGCTACACACGATTTCACTTCATTCGATTTTAGTAGATCTGACTCCGACATCTCACAAATAGCACACATCACTGTGGCTATGACCGAAAGTGATGGCATCAGTATGTTCAAAGTGTCGGAAAGAAATCGTTCAATGTCGATCAGCCAGTTGTACTTAGTGTATTCTGCTACATTGAGCATTCATTATGTAACTGACTGCATATTTACTCTAAAGAGTAATTTAAAGGAGCTTATCGATGTATCACGTTGGTGTTCATATCCTACCAGACAAACGCAATTCGAAAACTCATAGAGAACAGAATGTATGGTTTGAGATGGGCATTGGATTGAACCAACAACCACTTGTGTAGTGTGCGAGTAGTGCAAAGTATTTCTACAAATTACATTGCATAATTCTCATTACACTAAAGGTAGCTACAAAAAGACCAAACGTGTGTGTAAAATGCTTAGTAAACCGAAATACACATTAGGAACCTTTCTGTCCGTGACATTGATTACTGAATAGTCGGGAAGTCCGAGCCCTGGATTCTTCGTCTGGTTCTGCTCGTCCCAATCAACCACGTTTCAAATGTCTTCACTGAGCGTCAAGAGCAGACGTGAAGGTTACTGTACTGAAAAAACTTGAAATGCTAAAAGCAATATCCTCCATACTCCAAATAAGAAAAACTGATTGCTCTATTGCTGATTCTCAATCGCTAATCATCGTGATGGTTTTATTCGAGCATGGTGAGGAGAAAGAGTCTCATATCGTCAACTGTAAAACAACTTCAGCTGAGAGTAGAGCTGAACAGCTTTACATAGTAACACGTCAGCTTAAACTGTAGGTGACCGCCTTCGGAAACACGGTATCTTCTTGGAGCTCACTATATAGATCTTTTCGTACATCTGTCGTTTGTTTTTCGCCTTAAGTAACTGGCCCATTCATGTTTCGCTGTTGAGGCGTGTTGTTCTGGGTCTCGAAGATGAGTTACCTTTCTAAGATCAGAGTTTCTAAATTGTGCTATATGTTGTACATGCTGACTAGTTTTTTAGAAGACACCGTTCAAGCGATCTGTTGGCAGTGAATAGTATTCTTAAAGTCATCGAAGTCTCGTACCAGGTCTGTTCTGTGCAACAAAGCGCTAAGTAGACTGCCGAATCTGAAAGGAAAGCACGAATGCTTGGGTTCTTTAGCTGGACAGTGTCTTCGTTGAGGAGTTTGAATAGGGCCATACTGCTCTCGCTTTCCTGTCATATTTTTTCGCTTTGTTCTTAATGCTTACTGAACGTGGAAAGCACATGTACGAGATGGTCTATGTAATCAGCTAACGATTAAGCATGATCTATGTGCTTTATCACTATGAATTTTCATAAACCAATTTTTAGGGACTCCTACGGATCTCTCTCATATGAGAGATATCTAGCCGGTTAGCCGCGATGCTATGTTGTGCGACCCCAGATTGAAGATAGAGGGTTAATCGCCCACCAAAAGCGACCATGCATCGTTGAGGTAGGTGGATCCAGAGAATGGACCTCACCGATTTGGCACATGCTTTCTGTATTTATCAGAGTGCATCCATGCATTCGTGTGTGGGAGCGTTTTATTTATGAGGATTATATTCTACGAGTCAATTCGGGCAAAAGCTTGCAATTATGTGACAGCGAATTATAAGGAAAGCGGTTAGGAGCCGCCTCCAAAAAATAAGCTTCATCTTCACTCTGAGAGAGACTGGCGAGCTACCCGTCGCTATACCCAGCCTCCACGCTTAGGGCTCAGCAAGCCATGTGTGGGTCTCAAAAACCAAAGGCAGTAAAAAAAGCGAGCCTTATTTCCTTGATCCCAAAACCACAAAAGAGCCACCAGTTGAGAAGCGTTGGGTGGGACGAGTATGGAGAGGCTGCAAAAGTCTCAGTGCCAATGTAAGCTGTCTAGATCGCAGAGAACTAAGGAGAAGATGTGTACCTGCAATGCACGCACACTTGCATCCGAATCCTCGATAAAAGTGTTGATCATGCATGCAAGAAGGGTAGTGTACGACGTCATCTGCGTAGCCGATACGAGGCGACACCACCCGATCAACGGCGTCTTTGACACCGGAGAAGAACTGCTCCTCAGAATATGTGACAGTAGAGGAGTCGTCAACACGAGTTTAGTAAAGAAAAGTTGATTAACTCAGACAACGAACAGCCCGAATAGGAATTTTACGATTAAAGAAATGTGGGTCAATACCGGCTTTGACAATCTTCGTCGTTTACACACCGACTTGAATCAATGAAAAAGAAGAAATCGAAGCGTTCTATATGGAATTGAAGAGGTTATACGGAGAAGACCATACATTCTTCAAGTATCATTGAAGATTCTAACGGCAAGATTGAACCAAGACGTCTAAAAAACGTTGCATCGGAACAATGGATTAGAATGGAGGGAACGGGATGAGTGGCTGTCTGAGTTTATCACGACGACAAAGACCATCCATAATAACTCGCAATTCCAGATTCTTCAGAAACCCCTCTCTCAACCCTGGATGTGGGTGTCTCTCAGTGGAGAACACCATAACGTAGTAGACTGCATTATAGCAAACCGAAGGTTTTGCCTCACCGATCTCGCTGTTCTCCCAAAATTCTACATGGGATCACACCACCGTCTCCTTCATGCAAGACTCTATTTTTCGCAAAAAGGATGAAAAGCCGGCAAATTCGAAAAGCGAAGTCTCAAAACCACTCTAAACTGATACTTATTCAGTTCATTAGTCTAGTGTTGGGAAGATAGCATCGACAAGGAATACGATCGAATCATTCAAAACTTCCATATTAGTGCTATAAATGCTGATTGTTCGAAAGTTACCAAGAGACGTCTGTCTCCAGAAACACTCGAGCTGGTACACTAGCGTGGAATCGGCCGAGCTACAGGCAACCGTGAATTAACGTCCGAACTCTCCGAACTCGCAAATCAATGTATACAGGCGATAAAAAAAGATTTTAAAGGAAGAAGAGCAGCAGTAATCGCAAAGCCCACCGAAGCTTGATCAATTACATGACCAAATGATTGCACTCCGACGTCCAGACGGAAGAGTTACAGCGTTCAGACAGGCAATGGGGAAAACCAATCACGAATACTACTCAGATCTCTTCGGTAGCCACCTCCACCTCCCGTCATATGAAATAAAGGAGGATGGATATGTTGTACCAGCGGTTCTCCCTTCCGAAATCCGACACGCCATTTCGTCGGTGAAAAATCGAAGAGCGCCAGGTCCGGACAGGATAAGATCAGAACTCCTGAAGAACCTTCGTCCGGCCTCGTAAACACACCGGCTCGGTTCTTCAGACGTTACCTGTCTGAATGCAAGGTCCTTACTCAGTGGAAGTCCAGCAAGACTGTGTTGTTGTTAGAGAAGAGTGACCTACACGATATCGGCAACCATAGCCCAATCTGCTTGCTGTCTGTCATCTGCAAACCTGTGCAGTAACTGGTACAATATCTAAATCTTCAGTGAAAAAAACAAAACATCAGGATTGGTTTCAAATCGTATCTCAGTAAATCCCACATCTAATATTTTTGAAAACAGTTTGATCCATTTTCCTCAAGGATAATGCTCAATTTTTCACATTTTAATAGGTTGGCATCTTCTGCGCCATCCGATAGCTGAATCACAGCGGAATTTATACAATGGACAGTTTTCTCTTAATTAACTGAGCCGACACGTGAAATCTGAAGATATTCTTTGACGATGTGTGTCAGGAAGCGAATCGAAAATATAAGAGGTGATGAGGTTCGTACAGTAAATGTGAGCACAAGCCATGTATAATAAAAGCAAATGTGAAAAGGATGTCATCCATTTCATTTTTCTTATCTACAGATTATCTCTTCAAAAAAAGGCAGTAGGAAAAGAGACGTAAAGATAGATCGCTTGTCATTACTGTCTGTAATATTTTGGATTAATCATGACACCATTGTGGGTTAAATCCACATTTTAAATAAAGGGCATTTCTCTTCGTGGACAAACAACTTGCTTTCAGTTTTCGCCTTTGTTCCAATATGGTTCGGTTTGGAAAATATTTTAATATGATGGTATTTCCTATTGTCCTCATCCACAAATCATTTCATTGTATCCACACTCGATTTCCGTCGGCTGACATTGTTCATCATTCATCTTTTTCATCATTTGATAGTCAGTTAAATTCTTAACATATTGTAAATATTTGGCTCTTTCACTATGTATTCTCTCCAATAGATCACATAAACCTCCACGCTAAGCACTTGATATCACAAATCATTTAATGTTCCCTTTCTGGTAGCAAAACGTATTAGCTTTGAGTTGAAAACTCACCTAGTAACCCATCGAAACCTCCACATCTAAATAACTGTTTCGCCGTCAGTCTTTTTCCAACTTAAGAAACAAAGAAACTCTGAGTGTTCATCATTACCTTATGGATACATTATGTAGCAGACTCTGTTCAGCATCGTGGAGCTAGTAGAATATACACATAACCAAGAAAATTGCTTGCATTACTCAGCTGACGAATTCAATCAGTGCTTTTGAAAACCAGCTTTACTTAAGGTCGGCATGAACTAATATTCATTGTCTTTCCTATTTCCAATCTTACACGAGTACATCAAAGTCATTCACCCAGCAATCGTTTCAACGTCTTCATCTTCTTTCTAGCAGCAATGATTCGAGCCAACTGTCCGCAACTATTCATTCTTTTGATGTTCGTCTTCGTACTCACAGCAAATCGAATCCAATAGAATGGAAAACCTCTAAATTCTATTCTTCAGTGAACGGTCTTAATGAGCAGCTTTCTTTTTTACACGATTGCTTTTGAGCGATGGTAAACTGATAATTTGTTCTCATGATGACAATTTATCCTGTAGAAGTTGATACGAAACTAGCTAGCTCATTAAAAAAAGACTTCAAAGACCACGTGTAAGCTAAGCAATCCAAAAAATATTGGCTATTAAGTCAGTGTGTTCACTCTCCAAGACAAATCTGGTGCCGACTGTCCGAACCCATGTAGGTGTTAATCGTTCCTAGCTCATTGAACGGGATAGAACCAACAGCATCGCAAACGCGTCTCCACTGATCCTACGCCATAAACCCAAGAAGGTGTAGTTACATCGAAGGTCATAATTGTGACGCGTCTGTACTAGACAACAGGCAGAATCGTTGCAACGTCGGTAACGGAAGATTTTCTTGCTATGACTCTCGATTTTTTAAAAGAGTTCAACTGATTATACTTTTCACCACCGTCAATAGATACAAAATCAGATGACTTTGGAGAACACAGTTCTTCATCAGCGCCTCTTATTTTTTCTTTTCAAATCGTTTCATATCAAATTCTCTACTATTGATTTCCTAACTAATTTCACCCTTTTTCGACTTTTTTTGTTAACATGTCTGTAGTCAGATATCCATCTTCCGTCTTATAAAATAAAAGAGGATGGACATGCTGTTCCACCGGTTCTACACTCCGAAATCCGACATGGCGTTTTGTCGGTGAAAAATCGAACAGCACCAGGTCCGGACAGGATAAGATCAGAACCTCTGAAGAACCTTTTGCCAGTCCTCGTAAGCACTCTGGCTCGGCTTTTCACACGTTACCTGTCTGAATGCAAGGTCCCTATTCAGTGGAAGACCAGCAAGACCGTATTGTTGTTCAAGAAGGGCGACCTACACGATATAGGCAACTATCGCCCAATCTGCTTGCTGTCTGTCTACAAACTTTTCACTCGAGTCATCCTAAACAGGAATGACAGAACACTAGACGAAGGGCAGCCGTGCAAGCAAACAGGGTTTCGAAAAGGATTTAGTACGATGGACCACATTCACACGATAGCAAGGCTCATTGAAGCATCGCGAGAGCACAAAAGACCGCTCTGTCTCACTTTCATCGACTTAGAGAAGGCCTTTGACCCAATTGACATAGAAGCAATCATAGAAACCCTTGGTAGTCAAGTCGTCACTACTCAGTCCATAAAGATTCTTCGTGAGCTGTACAAAAATTTCACAACCAAGATTTCACCATTCTACAACGATATTAACGTTGACGTCAAAAGAGGAGTTAGGCAAGGCGATACAGGGAAAAATGGAGGATTTACTGGGGCCCGCTCGAGTCACTCGACGATCAACGGGGCTACAGGTGATACAGGTGATACAGGTAGTCAGATATAATTTGATACGGTATTTTGGTCAGTTTTCGGAAAGCTCACGGTGCTGCTGAAGTAAAACTCTTTTTAGCGAAGAGGAAATTTTTCTAAGGCCATTTAGGTTTGGCGTTAATCACCATCAAAATCATTTCCAGCTTGAGGAAAAGCTTAGAAGAGTGATGAAACTTTACATAGATATGTATTCTTTCTTTGATGACCTTACACGAGGTTGACAATAATATTTATTATCGGCTAACGTTTCGACGCGTGTGGCGCAGTGGTTGGAGGCGCCACTGCGGCGCGCACGTGAAAATGCGCCCATGGCTCACCAAGCCTTCCATCCCTCCGGGGTCGGCAAATTGGTACCAGACTTGTCTGGGAGGATAGCAGCACTGGCTCGATACATCGGCCGGCCACCGCGAGTCATTGTAAAGGCCAGATATGCATTCAATCACCTCCAACGATGCTCAATGAAGTCGAATGCATGGCGCATCCCTCAGGGATTGATCAACGCCGTGTTTGGCGTTAATCACCATCAAAATCATTTCCTGCTTGAGAAAAAGCTTAGAAGAGTGATGAAACTTTACATTGATATGTATTCTTTCTTTGATGACCTTTCACGAGGTTGACAATAATATTTATTATCGGCTAGCGTTTCGACGTCTTCGTCTTCATCAGAGACGATGATCCGAGGCAATGGTTCATGCTTTACACTCGTCCCGATGCGGCGACTTCGCCTTCGTGTCAAGTCAGGTCTTTACATAGAAATTTGCGTTGTTTTTCTCTTACAGAGGATGTTTTTTAGTCGTGTCTTCGCTGCTTTGCTTGTTTGTTATTCTCTATTAACTCTATTCTATTTCTTCTATATGAAGTCAGGTAATGGTTTATTTTAGTATCCATCTGTTTCAGAAAACCGATAAACATTTTAGAATGGAATTCTGTTGTTTTGGAAAAAAAATTTATAACCAAGACTAACTTCCTGAATGATGACATAGGGCTTCATAGATGTTTCGAAACACGGTGATCAGAAAGACTCTTGAAACATATGGTTTTTTTGATGAGCAGAAAGAAGGTTGTAATCAACAAGATTTGCTTAGTACACTACCTGCTGACGCTTCCATGGTTTCTTCTTCCTTGAAGCCTGAAAAGGTCAAATTGGTACACAATCTACTAAGCCAAAGATTTCCGCAACCTCAGCGGAAGAGACTCCACGCATGAATTTTTTATGGCATTTTAAACAGCTTCTTGTCGACACACGTAGTTTTCAAGTCTATCAGGTTTTTAAAGGAGACCAGGTGCATAGAGTCTTACACGGGTCATGAATATTTCTGGCTCAGCTAGGGCGAAATCGGCCTGAGGTTTGGAGCGATGTCACACGTGATCATGAGGCACTGCTCGCGATTCATTTTTTGGATTTATGGAATTAATCCAAAACAGTCCAAGGGTTTTTCGTATTTTTTTTCTGATTCTTGGGCAAAAATTCAACTTTTATTTTAAAATCTCCTTCCTTCTGTCCTTTTACCCTACTTTACCCTGCGTAGTTTTTCTTTAACTTTAAATTTTCCTACTAGATACTCTTTCATAGGGATACCCAGTTTGCTACCCGTTTCGCTAATGTGTTCGTCCTAGCATATTTTACAACTGGTTAGTAAAACCGCACCCAAACACACACAATCGCCGTCTCTGCCGTTAGCTAAAATTATGCAAATTTACGTTCAGAATAGCCTGTCATACAAACGGTTACGAATTAGTTGGTGTCTTAAAGTGCTCGATGGTATTTTAATCATTGTTACCAAATAGAACTAAATATTATTTTTAAAACTGAATCATCAAGATGCCCAGCCTTGCATTTATTTCTTATGACACCTAAATTACATAAGTTAATCACTAATGACCTTGCGAGGCGATGGATAACATAATGTAATTTGCAAACCTAATATCAATCCTCTTGCTGAAGAACGTCCCAGCCCATCTCACTAACACCCAAATTCCCTGGATGGTCTACGTAATACGCTTTCTAACAGCAACGTATGTGGTGGAGCCCTTGGACGACATCGTACTTCGTTCCAATGTGTCAAATGCTGTGCAAACCATTCACGAATCCCTCATGCAACAGTAAAGAACAATAAACATATGGCTTCTCGATTCATTAGCTAATGTCCGTTTTAAAGGAGTGCCTAAACTGCTCAATCTTCAGATTGCCCAAAAATACAACGCACAAATGATAGGGTTAACAATGAAAGAGTGATTGCCATAAAGCCTCATCTTTGTCTTTTTGTCCAAGGTGGAAGAACCAGCAGTCGATCAGACACAGGAACAAAGCTGGTTTCCACTTTTAAGCACTCAAACTAAACTATCCGAAAGCAGCTACATCACCAAATGGTACCGAGATCCAAATATGAAAACACATTGATTGATTGACTACCATGTCACCAATCACACACAAAAAGGATATTTCTACGAAACCTCTGTCGAACAGCCACCAGCGTCTGTACAGGAAAAAAGCTGAATAAAGAATTTCTGAAAGTGGCATGGCAAACCACCATTTCCAAAGAATGCGAAACTGTAGCTGCTTGGTATAGATTTAGAGGAAAAGCCACACATCTAAACGATAAGTGCAGAAAAAATAACACCCTTTTCAACATGTCTTCATTATCAACGAAATAAGCACATCTATAAAACGTTGCTATTTAAGGGACGGCTTACAGGAATCAGTAGCAGTGACTGAAATACCATAAAACACTTCAAGACGCCAGCTATTTCGTACTTAACGGTGGAGACGGCTATCACTGACTGTGGGTGCGGTATGTTTAATCTCTTTCAAAACATGCGGGGAAGAATACATTGGTGAAATGACTAGACTACTACGCATCCGTGTAAAACGACACCTTGTTGGAAAACTTAAAGTAGAAGAAACGCTATGCCATCGTAGGGCACAAAGACACAACGGAGAAGATTTCGAAGCGGAATTCGGTATCCTCACACAGGAATCTATAACATGTGCGCGAAAAACTCTTTAGCCATTTTATATAAGTTCCAAAAGTAGGAAAATGAACCACAACCAGCGGTACCCTTTGATCACATCTGACATCGTGCCATACCTCAAGTTTATTTTTCACGACCACCTGAGCCTAGCGCATTCCTGACCCATGTAGAACATACGCGGTTGCTCTCCATTAGATAACTGAAAAGTTTAAAAGAACAATTTAATAAGTGTTTAAAGGAAGCTGTTTAGAATGCGACAAAAACTTATGCACAAAGTCTTTCTTGTTGCGGTTATGAAAGTGCTTGAGTGAGAAGATCAGGCGTCAATATGACCTTCTCAAACTCTGAAGAAGGCGAAACCGTTGAAAAGCGAGCAACTAGTGTGCCCTGAATAAATCTTATTGCTAACAACATTCTGTCTGCTTACCAAGAAAATGGTGCATTATCTGATCAGTGCCGAAGTTAATAGAAAGACGGGCTTTCGAATTACTCTTGCAATTATTTTTACAACTTTTCAAAAGTCCATATGCATTTGGTAAATTCGGACTCATTCTTTGCACGCATATATAAAATGCTTCAAATTGATGCCGTTATGTTATTAATCTTCTCCGAAAACTTGAACGCATTCGATTGAGAGACTTCAATTGATATATGGACTGCGTGAAGAAAATTAGAAGAAACCCTAGAAGCTCTCGGTGTTAGTCAACCCCTCAGGGATGCGCCATGCATTCGACTTCATTAAGTATTCTTGGAGATGGTTCAATGCATATCTGGGCTTTATAATGACTCGCCGTGGCCTACAGATATACCGAGCCAGTGCTGCTACCCTCCCAGACAAGTCTGGTACCGATTTGCCGACCCCGGAGGGATGGAAGGCTTGGTGGGCCATTGGCGTTGGGATCACTTCCACGTGTGTGTCGCAGTGGCGCCTCTAACCACTGCCCTGCACGCGCCCTTTATTGTTAAGAAAATTAGGGAAACTTTATCAAAATGGTGAAAACGAGAAAAGAAAGAAAGCATAAAGTATGAAGCTCTCAGCGTTAGTCAATCTCTGAGAGATGCACCATGCATTCGTCTTCATCGATCATC
The DNA here is from genome assembly GCA_009735665.1 of Angiostrongylus cantonensis. Taxonomy (NCBI): domain Eukaryota; kingdom Metazoa; phylum Nematoda; class Chromadorea; order Rhabditida; family Metastrongylidae; genus Angiostrongylus; species Angiostrongylus cantonensis. Next base: position 116,460 of record MQTX01000297.1, read on the forward strand.
GTTAGGTGTTATTGAATTCGCGCCCGTCCGTTGAAATTATTTGTGGTGTCTTGCTTTTATGTCAGATCAGTGGTGGAAGCCTCTCAGATATTTTCCCATGCTTTCTGCTTACTCCGGAGAGGTGGAAGGCTTAGTGAACTCTAGATGTGGGATCAAAGCACGAACATGAATGAGCGCATGTGTATGGCAGGTCATCCCTAATCATTACGGCACACTTTTTTGGAAGAGGAAAGATTGTCTTTTAAAATCCGTATGGAAAGTGCTTTTCAAAACACTAGGCTGAATGGACGTTAATAAAGTATTGTGTCTAGCGATAGCCAATAAACAGGATTCCTCTAAATATCTAATGAGTTGGGTAGATTACCGCTAGGGATATGTAAGACAACACTAAGATGAGATTACTGGAATGGAATAATATGGAAGTTAAAATCGGTAGTTGGCGGTTACATCATCTTCGCTTTGCTGATGATATTGTTCTCATCACACCAAACGCTAGCCAAACGGAGCCTATGCTTGCCGACTTTGATAGAGGCCGTGGAAAGATTGGTCCACGACTAAATCGCACAAAACTGTGTTCATGAAGAACCCATTGATTTCGTATGTCCCACTGGCGATCAACGGAACAAATATCTCGAACGCTCCAGTTATCTCTATCAGGGTCGGGAAATCAACATGTCGAAGGACTTGGCTCCAGAGTTGAGCAGGAAACAAGCGGCATGGGGAGCTTTTGAGAGCATCGAGGGTGTAGTGAAGAGGACAAGGAACACCGAACTTCTTACCCTTTTCGACTCAACGGTGCTTCTTGCCTTAACGTATGCGTCAGAAACCTGGTCGCTGCCTAAGCAGGATGAAATATCACTCAGCGTTATCGAACGAGCAGTTGAAAGGACGATGCTAGGAGTATCCCGTTTCACACAAGTAAGGGATGGGATCCGAAGCTCCGACCTACGTCAACGATCAAAAATGAAAGATGCCGTTTTATACGCCAAACAGTCGAAGGCAAGGTGGGCCGGACACGTAATGCGTTTGAGTGATAACCGATGGACAAGAGCTGTTAGTGACTGATTCCTCGGGATGTCAAACGTACTGCAGGAAGACCACCGACCCGATGGTTGGAGTTCTTCATGAAAAGCCTAGAAGAAAGATATGATGCTCGACGAGTCCTTAGAGCGAGCAGAACCCACTGGGCTACTCTTGCACGCGATAGGGAAAAATGGAGGATTTACTGGGGCCCGCTAGAGTCACTCGACGATCAACGGGACTACAGGTGATACAAGTGACAGATGATGTTCCAGTGTTAGCGTATTTCGAAGGTGAAATCAATGTGCCATACGAAGAGATAATCTCTGTCCCAAATGCAATCTAATATTGGTTGAGTTAGTGTGTTTGGATATCACAAAATCCATGTTAGCCAGTTAGAGCTCACTGCAGATGAATTTCTAGCCGTAAATCGCAAGTCGATTTTAAGAAGCAAGGCCTTAGAATTCTCACATATTGTAGCCTTACCAATTGCCAGGTTTTTGTGAATATACAACCATTCAAATGAATTATAATACTGTTTCCTCATATACCTCTCGAACAGCGTTGAGAAATCTAACTGTTGAAATATACTTAAGCGAGCCACCTTAAAAACATTTGAGCTGGTGAACCACCCACGTGAAGCAAATACACATCATAAGCCTGCGTACATAGTATAGCTCTACAGTGAAGAGGGCAAAAAGAAAAGAAAACTAAAAGTGTTAGATGAATCTGCTGAGGTTAGGATATAGGCCCAACGACTAAATTGGACTAGCAATTCATTCTAAAAGGAAGTGAAAAGTTACACCAGGAACACGGGCGGAACACAATGTAACCCAACAAGACTTGGTGGATAGAAGCCTTTAAAAACTAGACTTTTCAAGGTATTGGAACCACAGAGGAGCGATGAATTATTAGATGCCAAAATTCTTCATGACGAACATCAAAGTAAATTGCTGTGCTCATCGTTTCTCCCTATAGACCTAATTCAAAAGGCATCTCGTACACGCGAGAGGGATGAATGAAGGGTTCACTTGCACTAGTCGGCTCTTATGATTATGAGTGGGATAAGAGATTTCGTAGATGATAAAGGATAAAGGGAGAACTTTCTACGTTGACCAATCATTGAGGGACGCGCCATGCATTCAACTTCATTAAGCAAAAGCTATTAGTGATCAAATGCATATCTCGAAGGCACAATAACGTGCCAAGGCTTATCGATCTACCAAGTCAGTGTTTCTATCCTCCCAGATTAATTTTGACACAAATTTGCCAATTCTGGAGGCATGAAACCCTTTGTGAGTGCGAGGTCAACGACCAGTTGTGCGTCACAGAGTAAATTGAACCGCTGCTTCACATGCGCCCTTATGTGGATGCTACTTTCCAGTCATGGAAGATTTACTAATATTACTGCAATATTAGGCTCGTATGTTGCAATTGTCGGAGGCACCCTGCTATATGCAACACACTTGGGATCGATTCCCGCCACCCTAGCCCAGCAAGCTTTCCATCCCTCTAGATTGGGAAAATTGATATCACACTTGTCTGGGAGGATAGCAGCACTGGCACGATACATCGTTGGCGCACCGCGATTCATTGTTAAAGGCAAAATTTAGTCGCCTCCAACGATGCTTATTGAAGTCGAATGCATGGTGCATCCCTCAGGAATTGATCATCGCCGAGAGATTTATCCTCTTTTATTTCTATTTCATTATTCTAAGATTTTGTATTTCAGTGAAGAAAGTAAAACATACTGTAGAGAAATTAAAAAGATGCCTTTCGTTAAAGCGGTTCGACTAATCAGCGACACGTAGTAATTCCCAAGACCGACTTTCTGTTAACCTCGGCATTGATTGATAATTCGATGTTTTATTTCAATAAGCAGACACGAGGTTGTTATTTATAGAATTTATTGAAATACAATAGCTGACGTTTCGGCGGCTTCACCTTTTCCAGAGCCTGGAGAGGTAAAATTGCGAATACAAATCTATTTGTTAAGTTTTATCTTCTAGGGGTGTGAAAGTGTTTGGCTGAGCAGATCGCACCTCAATTTGACCTTTTCAGGCTCTGAAGAAGGCGAAACCGCCGAAACGTCAGCTATTGTATCCAAATGAATTCTATAATAACAACCTCGTGTCTGCTTATTGAAAGAAAACATCAAATAATTAGCGACAATTCCACTTGCGCAAAATAAAGTGAATTATTAAAAAAACACTTTATTTTAGGAAATATAGTAAATATTTTCGTCGACTACAAGAACGACTTGACGAGTACTAGTTCGTCGGTAAATAACGGTAACCCGTTATTCGACACGTGCCCCCTCATTCTCTACAATCACTTGGACCCAGAGCTTTACAAATTCCATCATCCTGGATATAATCCAAAAGCGGTGAGAAACAGTGTATTCGAAGTGTTCATGATTTCGTGTAGGGAAAATATTGTGACTAATAATATGCATAGAATTTCCGTCGGCACAAAGGATAAAAAATTAAAGCATAAAACAAAGGAAACCTAAAATCCTTGTTTGAATCGGCGGTGGCCGCAATCTGCGCGAGCATTCCCTATAATCATCGATTATCTTGCTGGTTTAGAACTGTGTTGTCTATGATCCACTGACTGACCTGGTTGATGCACGGGTGCATTTGAAGGACAATGCGAAAGATTATAAATGCAGAGCCAGGTATTCTCACAGAAATAAAATAACATTTCTTCTGAAAAAACTTTTCAAGTGTTTTTCAATCATTTGAAATCAAACGCGCGTTTCAGGTCTAAAACAAAGATGGAACCCCTTCCAAAAACTATGTGGAAGACGTTCTTCGAAAAAAATGAACCATAGATTTTTTCGATGTATTGTTCTCGCAAGGAATAGTCAGTACATATTCTTAGATTCAGCAGCGCAACCGTCTCATTAATTGCTGCCTAACCACGATGAGGTTCGACGTTTTTATCCGGAATACTAAAGGACAGAACCTCTGGAGCGAAATCCTGGCACGGTCACAACAATTTTTTTTAAGAAGCCATTTTCACAACCAAAAAGTATACGCTTATGTCTTTAAATTGTTGACATTGAACGAGCCTAAAAATAAGCCTGGTTCGGCTAACGTTTTGTCGTCTTCTTTCCTCCGAAGCCGATGATCCGAGTCGACGTCAACAGTTCTTCGTACTTTCGATGTGGTGTCTCCACCGTTGTATCAAGTCTTCTTCGTTGAAACACTTTTCAAATGAGGCAACCTCTCCCAGCGATGTTTTCTTACACAGGATGAATTTTATTGCTATGGTTGACCGGTTATAACAACTTGTTTTTTCCGTGCAGACCATCTTGCAAAAGTCGGTATGAATATCAGCTAGCACACATTTATCACTTTAAACTAAAAGCTTGGTTAAATTTTGTACTTACAACGGGTACAATACAAGTGTTAATAGAGAGCGCACATCACAGTTCCTACTTCTGGATATGACACATATTTTCTGAAGTGACCTACTTATGATGTTATGCTAACTAGTAACTGCAGATGACTTTACTTAAAGGATAAAGGATAAAGCTCTCGGCGTTGATCAATCCCTGTGGGATGCGCCATGCAATCGACTTCATTAAGTATCGTTGGTGGTGATTGAATGCATATTTGGCCTTTACAATGACTCGCGGTGGCCTGCTGATGTACCGAGCCAGTGCTGCTATCCTTTCAAAGAAGTTTGGTACCAATTCGCCGACCCCGGAGAGATAGAAGGCTTTGTGGGCCATGGGCGCAGAGATCGATTCCAAGTGGGTGTCGCAGTGGCGCCTTCAACCACTGCGCCACACACTCCCTTATGACTTTACTTATGAGGACGAAATAAGTTATTTCATTCAGGTGTATTCGTTCTGTCAGAGAACTTTTGTACGCCGCAGGAAAGTGGATCGGCCTCCCGTCTACGAATATATTCGAATGTGATATTATCGAGACGAACTGCATCAAAAATGACACAATTGAAGCATTATACCAACCTCGCACCAGCTAAAGAAGATCAGTTTATTAGATCATAAATAAACATATCAACTATGTTTATGCCGAGGTTTACAAAAAGTCGGTCTTTTGAGTATTACTCTGTTGTCAAAAAAAACAATAGTTAGTAAACAAAGGCTAAACATATTGCATTTGCCGCTGTTCGAAACGAAGGAGCTCGATTAAAGTGTTATGAGCGAACAATAGGAATAAATGCATCAACCTCAGTGGCACACTGCTCACTTCATATGTCGCCAAGGTGTTTCTAAGCAATGCTGAAAGCTGCTTAGTCATTTTTTTGCTATTCGTATTTGATCGGTTTTCAGTTCATAAAGGACAAATATTAGTTAAATTGAAGTTCTACGAAGCGACTTAAACTTCGGCTGTGAAGGAGTGTGAGCGTTTGCTTATAGAGATCTTTTCCGACTTCTGAAAGGAAGGCTAAAACAGTTCAATGAGAATACTGTGAAACACAAAACAATACATCCTACAAAATGAAAATATAAGATTACAGGCCTTACAGAAATTTAGAACCGCCTGGTTGCCTGTTTATTACTGCGTCAGCTAGACATTGTGGGCAAAGTCAAAGCATCAAGTGTGAAAATCGTTCGAAAAATCTTACAGAGGATTCGATGTTCGTAGAAGGTCTTCCAAAATCTTTAAAAAAAGTCTCGATGACTCGTGTAGTGAGCGTCACTTGGAGATGATAGACTACCTGGAAAAATTTATGAGAGCTTATCCAGGTGAGTTCAATGCTTTTTTCATGACGTGTTGATTACATTGGCTTTACAAGTGACCAGCATAAGCGCGTACGTGAATGTTATAAATTTTAAAGTTATCGAAAATGCTGCTTAACAATCATTATTATTCTTGAATTTGTCCTATAGCTAGTGGCGCATATCGCGCAGTGATCAGCTGCACTCTTCAATACACATGCGATCGATCCCGCGAACCCAAATTCATCAATCCATTCATCCCAAGGAGTTAGCAAATTGCTACAACACCTGTCTAGGAGGATAGCACCACTGGCTCGATACATCAGTACATCAACGCGACTCATAATGTAAGCCAGATAAGTTTTATCCTATATATTTACTGGAAAAATTTTCTGTTCCACCTTGTTTCATGAAAAAATTCTTTATTCTTTCTCAAGAAATTGTTTTTTGAAGCATCCCGAGTAGACCTCATATAAAGTTGGATAGGTGCCAAAAATTCTGCAATGATCAGCATGGGGAATGCCCCAAGATCATGCGTGATCTCGCCCCCTACCTTCATATCGCTCTTTGATGTGGGGAGGTGCAGCAGTAAAAAGTGTGCCACTCTGAGCGGCTGTTGTTCCTTGATGGAAGTCAGATGGAAGAGCGGTGGGTTTGACTGCTGCTAGCTAATCTCACTAAGATTCCGTTCTGTTCTTACACACAAAATTGCATTAATATATAGTATTTGAAAATGTCTTCAGTGATGAAGCGCTCATAAAAAAACTTGGCCAATTCATCGCTGAGCAATTGAATCAGCTCCTGAGTGACAATGGGTTGGCGGACAAGTGTCAGAAGCAGTTCTATATCGCGGTAAGACATATTTGATTACTTCTTTATAGCGAAAATGCCACAGCATTTCAAATATGTTCTCATTTCTACACTTCCAATTTTTAGACATTAAAAACTGAAAGTTATCTTAAAAACAAAGATAAAGCTGGAAAAAACATTCACTGCCATTCATTACATGACGAAAAGTACGAAGTGATACGGTTGGTTTTACTTTCAGAGGCGCTATATCACGCAAATTAAGGAACGTGACAGTACGCTTTATGAGGTATCCGCGTATCTGGCGCCATCAATGGGTGTGTTTGAGGTAAGAAATAAATGAGCTAATGAAATACAATGGCTCAATGTCTAGCAATTGAGAAGTAGAACTGGTGAACTGTTCTACTGAAACGGTGAGAGTACCGGCTCAATCCGTCAGAGCTTAGTCTGGCCGCTATTCATCGTTTATTTCGCTCAATACTTAGCCAAAAATATTCGGGTTCCCATTAAGGGTTCGCGACGCTATGACCTATATGTTGACTTGAGGTAGCGTACTAATGCAACAGGTCGGCGACATTACCATTCCGAACATGTGTAGTACGATTTTTTCAACCGCAGCGTGATGAAATATTTGGTGAATCCTGGGCATGGAAACGAACCAAGGGCCACCTATTAACTACAAGACACCTCTAATTACAGCTCTGCACGCACACACATTCAATACTTAGCTTAAACAAAATAATTCATTGTTTTCGCTTTAAGATAACACGACGCTGATGTCCCAACATTTTTTTCCAATAGCTGATGTTTTGGCGGATTTCCTCTTTCTCCTGCATCACCTGTATCACCTGTAGTCCCGTTGATCATCGAGTGACGGGCGCGGGCGCCAGTAAATCCTCCATTTTTCCCTATCGCGTGCAAGAGTAGCCCAGTGGGTTCTGCTCGATTTAGAGACTCGTCGAGCATCATATCTTTCTTCTAGGCTTTTCGTGAAGAACTCTGACCATCGGGTCAGTGGTCTTCCTGCAGTACGTTTGACATCCCGAGGAATCCAGTCACTAATAGCTCTTGTCCATCGGTTATTATTTATACGCACTACGTATCTGGCCCACCTTGCCTTCGACTGTTTGGCGTATAGAAGGGCATCTTTGATTATTGATCGCTGACGTAGGTCGAAGCTTCGAATCCCATCCCTTACTTGTGTGAAACGGGATACTCCTAGCATCGTCCTGAATGTTCGATAACGCTGAGTGATCTTTCATCCTGCTTGCGTAGCGACCAGGTTTCTGACGCATACGTTAGGGCAGGAAGAACCGTTGAGTCGAAAAGGTGGGCACGGAGTCGGGTGTTCTTTGTCCTCTTCACTACATCCTCGATGCTCTTGAAAGCTCCCCAAGCCGCTCGATTCCTTCTGCTCAGCTCTGAAGCTAAGCCGTTCATCATATTGATTTCCCGACCTAGACATACATAACTGGAGCATGCGCAGATATTCGTTTCGTTGAGCGTGAATGCGGCAAACGGAACCAATCCGTTCTTCATGGACATCGTTTTCTTGAGATTTAGTCGAAGACCAATCTTTCCACACGCTTCATCAAATTCCGCAAGCATACGTTCCGCTTGGCTAATGTCTGGTGTTATAAGAACGATATCATCAGCAAAGCGAAGGTGGTGTATCTGCCGACCATCGATTTTCACTCCCATATTATCCCATTCCAATGTTCGCATGACGTTCTGGAGGGTGGCTGTAAATAATTTTGGCGAGATTGTGTCGCCTTGCCTAACTCCTCTTTTG
>MQTX01000297.1:126177-181381 GCA_009735665.1 Angiostrongylus cantonensis
CTCAGCTCTGGAGCTAAGCCGTTCATCATATTGATTTCCCGACCTAGACATACATAACTGGAGCATGCGCAGATATTCGTTTCGTTGAGCGTGAATGCGGCAAACGGAACCAATCCGTTCTTCATGGACATCGTTTTCTTGAGATTTAGTCGAAGACCAATCTTTCCACACGCTTCATCAAATTCCGCAAGCATACGTTCCGCTTGGCTAATGTCTGGTGTTATAAGAACGATATCATCAGCAAACCGAAGGTGATGTATCTGCCGACCGTCGATTTTCACTCCCATATTATCCTATTTCAATGTCCGCATGATGCTCCGTTTCGTTCTGGAGAGTGGCCGTAAATAATTTTAGCGAGATTGTATCGCCTTGCCTAACTTCTCTTTTGACGTCAAAGTTAATATCGTTGTAGAATGGTGAAATCTTGGTTGTGAAACTTTTGTACAGCTAACGAAGAATCTTTATGTACTGAGTAGAGACTCCTTGACTACTAGGGGTCTATGACTGCTTCTATCTCAATTGAATCAAAGGCCTTCTGTATGTCGATGAAAGTGAGACAGAGCGGTCTTTTGTACTCTCGCGATACTTCAATGAGCCTTGTTAACGTGTGAATGTGGTCCATCGTACTAAATCCTTTTCGAAACCCTGCTTGCTCGCCTGGTTGTCCTTCGTCCAGTGTTCTGTCAATCCTGTTTAAGATTGCTCGAGTGAAAAGTTTGTAGACGACGGACAACAAGCAGATGGGGCGATAGTTGACTATATCGTGTAGGTCGCCCTTCTTGAACAACAACACGGTCTTGCTGGTCTTCCACTGGGTAGGAACCTTCTATTCAGACAGGTAAGGTGTGAAGAGTCGAGCCAGTGTGTTTACGAGGACTGGCGGAAGGTTCTTCAGATGTTCTGATCTTATCCTGTCCGGACCTGGTGCTGTTCGATTTTTCACCGACGAAATGGCATGTCGGATTTCGGAAGGGAGAACCGGTGGAACAGCATATCCATCCTCTTTTATTTCATAGGACGAGAGATGGACGTGGCTATCGAAGAGATCTGAGTAGCAATCGTGGATGATTTTCTCAGTTGCTTTTTGGACGCTGTTATTGTTCCGTCTGGGCTTCAGAGTGCAATCATCTTGGTCTTGTAATTGGCGAAGCTTCGGTGGGCTTTTCGAATGCCTTTCCCAACCTCTTCTGCAGCTTCGACCATTACTGCTGCTCTTCTCTCTTTAAGATGTTCTTTTATCGCCTCTCTGCATTGTTTCGCAAGTTCGGACGTTTGTTCGCGGTTGCCTGCAGCTCGTGTGATTCCACGCTGGCGTATTTGCTCGACAGGTTCTGGAGACAGACGTCTCTTGGTGACTTTTGAACTCTCAGCTTTAATGGCGCAAACGCGAAAATGTTCAATGAGCCGATCTCATTCTTCGTCAGTGTTGTTGACAACGGCATCTTCCCAAGAGCCGACTAATGAGTGGAATAAGTCCTAGTTTGTGGTGGTTCTGAAACTTCGGTTTTTGAATTTAGCGGCTTTTTCTCTTTTCCGCAGAAATAAAACCTTTCACGAGGAAGACGGTGGTCTGATCCCGTGTCGATTTTTGGGACAACAGCGACATCGGTTAGACAAAACTTTCTTTTCACTGTGATGTGGTCTATTTCGTTATGGTACACTCCATTGAAAGATTACCACGTCCAGCGTTGACGGGCTTCTGGAATTACGAGTAACCATTGATGGCCTTGGTGCCATGATAAACTCAGAGAGCCGCTCACCCTGTTCGTCGTTTCGTTCTAATCAGTGGGTCAAAATGTGACGTTCCTCAGACGATCTTCTTGGCCCAATCTTAGCATTGAGATCTCCAATGATTACCTTGAAGAATGTATGGTTTTCTCTATAGAACCTCTCCAAGTCCATGTGGAACGCTTCGACTTCTTCTTCATCATAGCTTGATGTTGGCGCGTAAACGACGAAGATTGTCAAAGCCGGTATTTATCCACATCTTTTTAATAGTAAACGTCCGATTCGGGTTGTAAGCTGTTCGAATGAATCGATGTTCATGGACAAACTCGTGTTGACGAGAACGCCGATACGGCCCACATCTTCAATGCCGCATGTTCCGAAAAACAGTTCTTCTCCAGTGTCATAGACAGCGTTGAATGGGTGGCCTCGTCTCGGCCAGGCCGATGACGTCGTAACTTATCAATCTTGCTTGCGCAAAAACAATCCACAATCTGCAAAAAGCGATAACGCACTCACACACGCTTGCATGAATACGCTTAGCAAGTACAGAAAGTATGTGTTAAATCGGCGCAGCAGAAATAGAGAGTCCATCCCCTGGATCCACCTCCTGCGTCTCAGGGAAGCAAAGGTCGCTTTTGGTCTGCGATTAACCCCCTATTCGCCATCTGGGGACGCGCCACGTAGCCTCGCGAGTAACCGGCTCGAGATCCTTATATGAGGGAGATCCATGTTTCTTCTTTCTTAAATCCTGGAATCGTTTCGTTATATTAAAACCTGTTTAGCCAAGTACTTCTATAACCTCGTGAAAAACTCAGGGCTTGTATTCTATTCGTATTAGAAACAGTGTCTTTTTAAAAACACATGCATATTGTTTCTACGGGTATTCTCCACTTCTGGACTCATCAAAAGAGACTCATTAATAATACCAACCATACACAGTTTACATATTGGGTAAGGTGGCTCTTTTAGTATAAAAGCTCATTCCGAGACACTATGCGATATCGCACCTGGTAACAAGAGCTTACAAGGCATTTATCAACGCGGCTGATCTCTGGATTCTAAGAATTTGTCCAAAATCCTTCGAGTGCTTTGCACGTTGGCTTTTCGAATTCTAATCCAAGAACGGTGACATCCACTTCAAAATCCTCCTATTTTGTCTTCGTGTGACATTTGTACCTAGTGGCGTATTTTGTTTGGCTTTAAGTTTCCTAGCCAGGTTTTCCTTTATATGGATGAAGAGTGGTCTATCCGTTTCGCCAAGGTATTCATTTCCGCACGCTTCACAATAGATCAAATAAACCATACCTGAACTCTTGCAATCGCCGTTTGTAGAAATCGCCATTAGCGCATGTTACGCAGTTTTCCATAGTAAATGCGTAGTTTTCATGTTCAGCAGTCGCGAAGTTGTTATACAGCATACATTTATTTCCATACAACAACACACAATACAACAGTAGTTGAAGCTTTGGCAGTATCGCCTTATTCAGAGACTAGAAGGGTATACTGATTTACAATTTACACGCCCATTTGCTTCAATAACAGGTACAAAAAGGCGGAAACTCTATGTCAATTATGCATGATTAACGGCTTCTCAAAAAATCCACCGATTTTAACGTGACTTCCACTTAGGAAGTTTAGAACAGCTGATTAGAGTCGCATATGGATGACGACTGCGCCACCTCATATCAAAAATTGATCGAAGATACAGGACCAGGTCGCGTGTGTCCTCTAGGCATTCCTCCTTGCTATTCATTGTAGGATTTTTGACATTTATCCAAAAAGCCTCGAAGAGTTTGCGCGTTGGTGTTTTTGTATCCAGTGCGAGGATAGCGACTTTTATATCAAAATCGCCTCCGCTACGCTTTTTTATCCTATGCGTCCCTAGTGGAGTGCCTTGTCATGCTTTTCGTTTGCCATCTAGGTGTTCTTTTATGCGAATACATAAAGGTCTACCCGTTTCGCAAATAGGTTCGTCACCGCAAGTACCACAAGAGACCAGGTATATCGTACCTGAACTCATGCAGTTACCGTCCTTGTCGTAAGAGCAAACTACGTAATTTGGTGTTTCACACAGACGGTCATGTAGGCGGCTACGAACTAACTGACGCCGTAGAGTATCCGGTAGTATTTCAACTTTCGCTACCGTTTCCTCTAGATCTACCCTTCTCAAGCATCGCTTTACCGTTACACTTACTCCATCGCTAATAGAGGGCAAGATAAACAGGATTTTGTTTCGGCCAAACCGTATGTTTTGGGACGTCGCTCTCCTTCTAAACTTATCTCGTGGGGTTACTTCTTCGTATCCATTAGAGATGGCTATTTGGCGAGGCAAGTCGCGCGAATTCTCTTTTAGTTTCCTAATGGTGCACAGAGAGGTCACTATTCGAAACACGTTTCATAAAATCACCTTCTTGGGGTGTTAAGGTGGGAAGAAAAGGAATGAACAAGGGTTTTTTTGTTACTTGGTTTTTGGTACTAGTTTGATATGTAGCAACTACTTGATAAGTTGATTTGGACGTTAATGAATGGAAGCCAATTTTCATTCAATTTCTCCCGGGTGAATTTAATACACTTAGACTGCTCATTCAGTAATTCGAAGCGTTTCTCCATCTCTTCCTGAGTAGAGAAGATGACAAAACAATCATCTATATATCTGCAGTACAGTAGCAGCCGGAGATCGTTAACGGGCCTTGTATTTTAGACATGAACGCAATGATAAGAGTTGGTGCCAATCGTCGTCTCATTGCCAGCCCTATAATGCGGGTAATAATTCCTAGAACGTCCGAACATCGAGCAGCTTAGGTACTCTTTTAAGAAAACCATGAGCTGCTGAATAGACAAGCCACGTATACGCATTTTTTTCACTTCTAATTTTCCAAGATTGCCCACCATGCTGTTGTGTACCACTCGTGTGTTATTAAATTGGGATGATGAGTGAGATCCATCCATGGGGATGTGTATCAAAAAATCATTCTGAGATAAGGTGCCGCGTCACGCAGGATGTTGAGGTATTCGTCTTTCCTGTTCACATTTGGACTTCATATCCAAGATATTTATTAATATTACGGATTTCACCGAATTGTAGAGCTGCTGTTACATATTGTACGTCCAAGCTCTAAGAAAGGCGAAGTCGCCGAAACATCAGTTATTGAACAACGACAACAACACCAACAATAATAATATCTATACCAACCTTGCGTCAGCTAAACAAGGGCAGCTGATGAAAGCATATATATACATATACAAATATGTATATATATATTCTTCTGTAGGTTATGGTCAGGTAATTTGCTTCTCTCAGTTAAAAAGCCTAGCCCGAAATATTGTGCGAGATCGCAAGTGATAACAGGGCATTCTTCCCCAAGGTTCATTTCTGGATTCTTGGAAGTTATCCAGAATACTTCCAGAGTTTCAACTGCCGAATTTTTAGACTACTGTCGGAGGATGATGACTAAATACTACAAAACCTTTCCCTTTTTACAACCTTTTTACAAAAAATGCGGACACCTTGTCTTGTTAGAACATAGAAGCTCCAGTGGTCGATCTCTTTTCATTACTCAATTGATGTTACATCGATGATCTTTTCTTTACCTACCCCACACAAGAGGAAATGGACGAATAAATGGTTAAATGGTTGAGTTGCTTGCTCAACGATTAATCAGAGTATACAAAATTCATTAGAGAAACGAAGACAAAACTAACGTCAAATTGACCCGTCAAAAAAATTTCACATTGCAAAATAGTAGAAAGAGCAAGTAGAGGAAAGAAGAGAAAAAAAGACAAGTTTATAACGGCTCCTTTCATCCTTCACATGCGAGGGAGGTCTTTGTGAGAGCTATGTGTCGAACAGCTATCAGGAAGAAGAAGAAGGATCTCTGAAATTGCCGTGACAACTTCCCATTTCCAATGGCTATGAAACAGTAGTTACTCGGAATAGATTTAAAAGTATCAAGCCTCCAAAAGATATGTCTGTCAAGAATAAGGTTGATGTTTCGTTCATCCTGCCTTTCATTTCGAAAGAATGAGCGCAGTTACAAGAAATTGATTAAAAAAGCTGAGGTGGATGAATCTGTATCAGTGATAAAGATAACAAAAAGCTCTTTTGGTGCTTTATTCCACCAAGAAGATATTTCTGAAGAGTTACTAAAAACGTGGGAGCGGATAACACAGTGGTTGTGATGCTACTCATCGCAAGCACGGTGCTGGCTCGATTCCTCTCCAGGCTCATCAGTTTCTCCGAGTTCGAGAAATCGGTGCCAGATTTTCCGAAAAAACTCATTTTCTGCAATCCCACATGAAAGGCTCTAGTCCGGCTATGAAAATCCCATCCGAATCCAGCGCTCTTACTCAGTTGAAGACCTGTACGACGATGTTATTGTCCAAACTTGTGGCCTCCACGATATAGGCACTAGTTGAAGGAGAGCCACGTGGTGAAGGAAGTTTCCGAGAAGGATTCACTACGATGGTCTGCATCCACAGGATAAAAAGCCTCATTGAAGTATCGCAGGGGCACAAGACACTTATCTGTAACACATTCATCGTGTTAAAAGTTAAGACAGAAACGTTCATGAAACCCTCTCCAAACTCATGGCGTGCTGACTCAGTATATGGAGATACTTCGTGAGTTGTACAGAACTTTCATTGCCAAATTGTCGCCATTCTACAGCGTAAATGGCATCGACGTAAAACGAAACGTTAGGAAAGGCGACAACATGTCACCAAACTTATTTACCGTCACCCTTCAGTGCGTCATACCAACATTGGAATGCTACAAAATAGGAGTGGAAATTGATGGTTGGCAATCGTATCACCATCGTTTTGCTGATGAAATCGTTCTCTAACACTAAGCATTACCCAGGAGGAATAAATGCTAGCCGACTTTGATTACGCTTGTGAAAAATTGGTTTCTGAGCTAATATCACAACAACGGTGCCCATTGAGCCCGCATTGGTTTCGTATGTCTTTTCCCACTTCAACGAAAAGGATATCTCTGATTGCTCTAGCTACGTCTGTCTAAAACGAGGTGTCAATTTGATGAGCGGCTTAGCTTCAAAGTCAAGAAGGAGGAAGCGAGCAAATGTGGGAGCCTTCAAGAGAGTTGAGGATGTAGTGAAGACAGCAAAGAACACCAGAATTCGTGCTTAACCTACACAATGGAATCCTGGCTGCTACATATGCAGGATTGAAACGGATTGGATAAAAGGTCACTCAGCATTGTGGAACGCACAGTCGAAAAATTCAAAAATAGGAGAAGCCGTCCTGCGTACCTAAATGTCAAGAATCAGGTAGACAAAAAAAGTAAAGCGCCTTAACGAGATACGATACAAAAGCCGTTAGTGATTATACTCCTAGAGATGTCACATCCACGACAAGAAGACCACCTGATAGATGGTCAGAATTCTCATAGAAACACTAGGAGGAGAACTTGATATCCTATGGGTCTTTGAAGTAAGCAGGACCCACTGGGCTGTCCTTTCACGAGGCGTGGAGAAATGAAAGGTTTAGTGGTCCATTCTTGAGTCAGTCAACGATAAAATGAACGACAAGTGATAGAGGTAATAGATCACTTTAGCAATCGTTTCACTCGGATTCAGGAAGGTGTGATGTTTGTTGGGTCGAACAAGTGGAAGTCTGTCAAACAGTCGTCATGGCATTTCTTCTGCTTTACACTACAATACATTTGAGAAACGCATCATTCTGGTGGTGCAGAAGAAGCGCCGACGTCGCATCAAAACGGAGGTTTCTTTGATTATCATTCAGTTCGTTCGCCACCCGTTTGGTGAGCTTTTTCAACTTTCCATCTAACTTTAAATGACTCAGAAGACCGACTTTCTATATACCTCAGCATAAATAGTTGAAATAACTATTTATACAATATTATAAACTGATCTTATTGAGCCAATGCGTAGTTAGTATAGGTCTTCGTTGTTATTGTCGTTGTTGTTGTTGTTGTTGTTGTTGTTCTCATTGGTCGACGGCTGACGTTTCGGCGATTACGTTCTTCCTCAGAGCTTGGACGTATTTTTTACAAGAATGCTTTAATTATTCGGTTGGGAAAAGGCTAAAGTATCAATGAAGATCAAACTTTTAAATAGACGCCATATTGATCAGAAAGGGTACCACCGTGATGTTGGGACTGGCCCACGCGTTGTTCACGTGGGATCACGAGCAAGACACACAACGGGGTCAAATTATCATTTCAAAATAGGGCGCCAGGTGACGTGTGATAGTGAGGTATTCGTCTTTCTGGTTCATCTTTGGATTTTTGAAATTTGTCCAAAACGTGAACGATATTAACGTTGACGTGAAAAGAGGAGTTAGGCAAGGCGATACAATTTAGCCAAAATTAGAACGTATGCTTGTGGACTTTGATAGAGCGTGTGGAAAGAGGTCTTCGACTAAATCTAAAAAAAAACAATGTTCATGAAGAACGGATTGGTTTCGTTTGCCCCATTCACGCTCAACGGAACGAATATCTGCGAATGCTCCAGTTATGTGTATTTAGGTGGGGAAATCAATATGAGAAACGACTTAGCTCCAGAGCTGAGCAGAAGGAAACGAGCGGCATGGGGAGCTTTCAAATGCATCGTAGATGTAGCGAAGAGAACAAAGAAAACCCGACTCCGTGCCCATCTTTTCGACTCAACGGTTCTTCCTGCCCTAACGTATGCGTCAGAAACCTGGTCGCTACGCAAGCAGGATGAAAGATCACCCAGCGTTATCGAACGTGCAGTCGAAAGGACGATGCTAGGAGTATTCCGTTTCACACAAGTAAGGGATGGGATTCGAAGCTCCGATCTACGCCAACGATCAAAAACCAAAGATGCCGTTTTATACGTCAAATAGTCGAAGATAGGGTGGGCCGGACACGTAATGCGTATGAATGATAACCGATGGACAAGACCTGTTGTTAACTGAATTCTTCGGGATGTCAAACGTACTGCAGGAAGACCACCGATCCGATAGTCAAAGTTTCTCACGAAAATCTTAGAAGAAAGATATGATGCTCGACGAGTTTCTAAGGCGAGCAGAACCCACTGGGCTGCTCTTGCACGCGACAGGGAAAAATGGAAGATTTACTGGCGCTCGCTCGAGTCACTCGGCGATCAACGGGACTACAGGTGATACAGGTCCAAAACGCCTCAAGAGTTTTGCTCGTTGATGTTTTCGATTCCTGCGCTAGGATCCACACTATCACTTCAAAACCACTATACAGTAGATATGGTTACGCTGAGTTTCTTTGAGTTCTTAAACAGTTGTGAGTGCACTTACCTACAGGAAATCCTTCAATTTATCGTTGACAATAGCAGAATCGCTTCTGCAACTGCCATTGTATTCTAGGTCGAATTTGGGTCCACAAATTTTTTCAAAGCATCTTCAAAGGTGCGTACGTTTGCGCTTTCCTGACTCCATAACTCATTAATATTTCGAGTAGCTTGCACTGCATGCGTCCAAGTTTAATTCTTAGAATTGGATTTGTCGAAATAGCCGTTTCGGCATCTGAAATTCTGACCCTTAAAAATTATCAACAACAGAACTTATACTACGATGTGATTGTAAAGGACGGGTATGCTTAACATCTGCAAACGAGTACTGTGCGTTCCAACCAGACCTCTCTGTAGCTGCGGTTTCCAACTAAATGTGTCACAGAAATATTAATTTCATGCAGAATTCTTGTGTTAGTATACAAAGTCTTGATGAGTACATCTCATTGAGAGAGAAAAATTTAAATTATAAATATCATTAAATTATGATGTTACAGAATGTTTATATGAAATCCTCATTATGTCGAAAATTTCTGACTTCGTCTTGTTCAGAGCTGCAGTGATTCGAGTAGAGTGTCCACAGTTGTTCCTTCTAGCCAAAAAAAAACCTTATATTGGATAGCGGCAATAGGTAGACTTGAACGCTCTATGAAAGAACACCGACGTCAGAGTTTCTTCATTCGAACAGTGGTTCACCAGTGGATTAGCCCCGATGTGGCAAAGAACAATCCAATCACGAGGAGGACCAACTGTGGATGTCCGACTCGAATTATTGCCGCTGCGGGGCATGCCAAGGTGCTGAAATGTTAGAGATGACAAGGACTTTATGCCAGCCTTGTGTAAGCACAAAAGTAGAGAACTATTAATGCTCATCTTAAACCTAAAAATGAAGGTCACAATGATGCTGGGATATGAGGACGACTCAGCATCTCAGTTGCGCTTCGGACCCGTGAGTTGCGAAATTGCCAATTCAGGGGGCTCACGTGCTATCCACCACATCAACCGAGGCCCGTGATTTCTCTTGCTGTCGCACTGTTTTGATACTATCGATACTATCAGCAAAGAATAGAAACCAGTTCTAAAAAGTGTTAAGTTGTGGTTTTTCCAGGCACACGTTCGCTCATATTCAACGGGCCTCGAGCTGAGCTCAGGCATCTCTCGTCTGGATCGCTTTGGAAGACAAGGGAAGTGTCTTTTCGGCAATCCTTTGCAGCAGCTCTGCCATTGTAATGGTGTCCGCTTCGCGTAAAGCGAAATGTTCAGTTCCGTTTATTATTCGGTTCAGCATTTCCTAGGAATAGTGAAGTCTTTGAATTGACTCCCAATCATGCTCCCATGTTTTTGCACGAGACCACAGCTAATTTTAAGAGGTCCAAATAAACAGTGAAGTCGTCCACGACCTAAATGCAGCAACACTATTTTTTTTTGACAATAAAGGATGGTTGAGAACATCACATGTATAATATTACTGTCACATGGTTAATTTTTTCGAGATAGTTGACCTGTCAAACACACTACTGTCAGAATTCGGAAGGATTTTGCCTTATGTTAAATGTATTGAGGTAGTTCTTATATCCAACAACCATAAACTTATGAGTGAGTTGGCGAAGGCGCGAAATTGAGCACATCCCTCAACCTCATAACTTCGCTTTTTTGAGTAACCTTTTTGTCTAACATCTCGCACAATAGTTGCGATTATAAACACTTTCACTGCAACTGAACGTGAACTCGATCAACCTGAAATGTTTCTCGTAACTTCAAAATACCGGACGCGTTAGCGCAGAAGTCGGAGACTCCCTGCAATACACATATGTTAGCGTCCGTGACTCACCAAACTTTCCTTCCCTCCGAGCTCCACAAATGGCTAACAGACTCGTCTGGGAGGAAAGCGGCACTGGATCGATAGATCGGTAGCCCACCATGAGTCATTCTAAAGGCTAGCTTTGCATTCATTCACCTCCAAAAATGCTTACTGAAGTCGAATGCTTGGCTCATCCTTTAGGAACTGGTTAATGCGGAGAGCTTTATTTATTATTTTTAAATTATTTAGTGACTAACAATGGCCAATGATGCATCGAATTCCACTAGACACCATAGAGTTGATTTAATGCAAATTTAGCTTATCCAATCACTTAGGAAGGGGTGTCTTTTCATAAAATCGGTGCTATTCATTCCCACAGACAGGTCAGATCCCAATCTGCGGTTTCAGAAAACACGAAGTAGTTGGAAAACATTGGATCGATCACACATGTAAAAGAATTTTTTTCAAAAAGACCTTTTTTGGCTTGTTGAGATGCTGTTTCCTTGATTTCTTGGAAAAAAAAATCACACACGTCGGAACTGAGGTTGCTTGTTTTTAGAAATGACCTACTATTTTTTATAGCTATCCAAAATTTCGATGAAAATATTTTTCTAAAGAATCACGAAAAAATGCGTCTAAAGCATTGTGATTGTCTGTTGCTGAAAGGACTGATATGGTTCCCATGAAAGCTATAGGCATTCCCAATGATCTTCAACCTAAAGTGATAAATTTGAGCACGTGGTACGAGTAAGGTCCGTGCATAAATGGAGAGTTACTGCACACGGGTCACATCGATTCTCTGACAATTTACAATTACGTAGGTGGAATGTATTCCAGATGTTACAAAGTTCATACTTGTCCCTGAAAATTCGGCGAACTACCCATGAGTAGATCCAGCGCCATAACAGAGCTCGGCAAACTGCTGGTAGGTCCATTCATTGCAGGAAAGAAAAATTAAAACTATTGACTGCAGCGGATGCTTCTTTAATCCAAATGTGACAACGTGACAAAATTGTATGACAACGGAAGTAATGTAGGATTTAAATACGAACCGGAATACCTCCTACCATTTCGCTTGATAACGTGTACGTGCTTCCTTGAAGATGAATCGTTGGTAAACTGCGTGCACGGATAGTAAACTCTAAAGAATTTTTCTTGGTAATTAGAAAGCGTGACTTATCTCACATGGATAGCTCTAAACTGCTGATCAGCCACCAGGTATGGCTAGGAATACTGCAATGCATGCCGGAAATGCATTCCACTAATAGGTCAACAAAGCTTGGAAATAATTGCTTCATCGAAAATCTAAACACCAATAATAACACCTCGCGTTTGCTCAACAAGAATACGAGGAAAACCTAAAAGTTATGGCAGTTGGTAATGAAGAGACCATTAGTTGACTCTGATAGAGGATGGTGAAGAACGGAGTTCACTGCAGATCGCTCAAATTAAAGGATAAAAAGTATAAAGCTCTCGCCGTTGATCAAGCCCTAAGGGATGCGCCGTGCATTCGACTTTATTGAAACATCGAAAAAGGGGAATGAATGCATGTATGGCTTATTCATCAGCTGGCAATGGCCTGCCGATCTATCGAGGCAGTGGTGCTATCCATCCAGAAAAAGGTCTAGTGCCAATTTGCTGATCGTGGATGGATGGAAGGCATGGTGAACCTGGGGCGCAGGTACTTCGGAAGACAGGAAGGTCATAATGGATTCCCAAAACATGTAGCATAAAAACCTAGAAGCATACAAACATTTGTAGCTGATACTAGTACGGCATAGCTAGTTCACCTGCAAAAATTATCCAGAATTTTTTTTAAATGGACCTTTTTCCGTGTTGGACGTGCTTCAATGATGGCGCCTATCTTGAAGTAAGCAATATCAGAGGCTAACGAATATCTTGAAGAAAGTTATTTACAGTTTTTATGAAAAACTTCGCTTATTCTTTAATTTTTTCTTAAAAGATAGTACGAAGGAGTCTAAAGTGAACAAAGGGCAGTTAAATGAAGATAACAAAAAGTGAAACGTAAATGACCATAGGGAACAATGTATATCATGAATCTCTCAACAGTTCACAGCCTCATACTGGCTGGGAGGTGTTCCTATATGTGATGCATAGCCGACGAAATTTATCACCCGGCAGGGTCCCCCAAGGTGAGGAGTCCGGCATTTCCATCAGAAAGCTAAAATGGACCTTTTTCCGTGTTGGACGTGCTTTTCAATGATGGCGCCTATCTTGAAGTAAGCAATATCAGAGGCTAACGAATATCTTGAAGAAAGTTATTTACAGTTTTTATGAAAAACTTCGCTTATTCTTTAATTTTTTCTTAAAAGATAGTACGAAGGAGTCTAAAGTGAACAAAGGGCAGTTAAATGAAGATAACAAAAAGTGAAACGTAAATGACCATAGGGAACAATGTATATCATGAATCTCTCAACAGTTCACAGCCTCATACTGGCTGGGAGGTGTTCCTATATGTGATGCATAGCCGACGAAATTTATCACCCGGCAGGGTCCCCCAAGGTGAGGAGTCCGGCATTTCCATCAGAAAGCTCAATTAAGAGTAAACCGATACCTGGATCCATCACAGTTCTACCATCAAACTAGGCATGGTGGCAAATTTCCCTCTGGCCTGTGGTGGTGACGAACACGGGCAGACTTTGGCTAGGATAATCTCGAGATTCCAGGTAACAACAACAGCTAAACCAGCAAAACTCCGAAAGAATGGAAATTTTTCTGGGTTCCGCACAGCCCTCCAAGCATCCAAGTGAATAAGTGAGTATGTCATGAAACGTACTTTTCCTCATGAAGTTTGCTTGATGAAGTATGTTCTAGTGGAGATCTTGAGACATGGTCAACAGAAAGCGAAATAGACTGACGAACTTCTGAAAAAGGCATCATCATAGCTGTACATTACTTCAGTTTTAGAAGCAATTTATTCCACTTGAAATCTTACGTATTGTAGCACGTATTCTAAATAATAAAAGATAAGGGATAAAGCTCTCGGCATTGATCCATCCCTGAGGGATAAGCCATGCATTCGACTTCATTAACTATTGCTGGAGGTGATTGAATGGTTTTTAGAATAACACGCGGTGACTTACCTATGCATCGAGCCAGTGCTGCAATCCTCCCAAACAGGTCAGGTGCCAGTTTGCCGACCCCGGATGGACACAAGGCTTGGTGAGCTTTATGCACCGGGATCGATCTCATGTGTATTGCGGGGCGTCTCTGATCACTGGGCTACACGAGCCCTTTTACGGTACCTGTTCCAGTAACATAATAGTAACATATAACAGCAGTACTGAGAAAGACATCTGAGTACTGCAGAAAATAGACTTACTAGGAGCTGTCAGCCTATAACTTCTTGGTCCGATTCTGACAGCATTTCCCGTGCGAATCTCATGCAACACAAGGCTTGGTGAGCTTTATGCACCGGGATCGATCTCATGTGTATTGCGGGGCGTCTCTGATCACTGGGCTACACGAGCCCTTTTACGGTACCTGTTCCAGTAACATAATAGTAACATATAACAGCAGTCATCTGAGTACTGCAGAAAATAGACTTACTAGGAGCTGTCAGCCTATAACTTCTTGGTCCGATTCTGACAGCATTTCCCGTGCGAATCTCATGCAACGACAGCTCTTCGCTCATTCCATTACGCAGGCAGGAAGAAAGAGGAAGTGGTGTCATCCTATATTAACGAAAACAGGCAAATCTACAAAGGAACAGATGAGAAGCGATATTCTTCGCAAGATGTCAAATGAGACCTTCAATAAAAGCTACTTGCATTTTCGAAGAGAACTGGCTTGAAATGGGATACTTACGAGAAAAAATATCATTTTCGCAAAGTTAGGAGATAACAGCAATGACGATGAGATATTCGCAAAAATCTGAACCGCAGATGTCCGTGGTGGTGACCAAACACGCCGTTAAGCACTCTGGGGGTTTGCGTGTTCACCATCACAGCATGCGTATCCTTATTTTCGCCTTTCTCTCAGCCATGTTTTAACGGATAAACGTTCTATGTCGACAAGTCGATCAGTAAACATCAATAATTGCTTCGTTTTCTTGTTGAGCAAACAGAGGCGTTATTTTTATTCTTTATTGAAGAATAAGCTGACGCTTCGGCGGACTTCGCCTTCCTCAGAGCCTGGAAAGGTCAAGTTGACAGCAATCCATTCGGCCAAACACCTCCATAACCAAACACAAGAACACTAAACCAGGATTTCAACCACATAAAACACAGCTTTGCACACTCACCACTTTCTACGAGGCTTCCACTGGGTATGTCGCGTGGAGACCAACCGCACAGAATTCACATGAAAGTGTAATGTGCTCCACCCATCAGAATAACAGGTTTATCTACTGCCCAATATCACGCGTGATAATGAGGCATTCTTCCCTACGGTTCATCCATTTTCGGATTTTTGGAAGAATGGAAGATTTATGGAACTTGGCACGGCAAATAGCCATCTCTAATGGCTACGAAACTGTAGCTCGTGATAGGTGTAGGAGATCTCAAAGGCCCCCAAACGACAACTGTAGTGATAAAAAGGTCCTATTTATCTTGCGTTTTATTTCAAATAAAGTAAGCGTAGCTATAAAACGCTGTTTGATAAGGGCTAGTTTAGAGAATCCCGTAACGATAAAAGAATGCCTCATAATCACGCGTGATATTGGGCAGTATATAAGACTATTATTCTGATGGGACGGGCACATCACGTTTTCATATGAACACTGGGCAGTTGGTTTCCACATAACACATTAACTGGAAGGCTCATAGAAGGCTGTCAGTGTGCAAAACTCTGTGTTCAATGGGATCGAAATTTTGGTTTAGCATTTTTTCTGTTTGGTTATGGAGGTGATTGGCCATGTAGATTGTAGTCAACTGATAGGTGTAGGAGATCTCAAAGGCCCCCAAACGACAACTGTAGTGATAAAAAGGTCCTATTTATCTTGCGTTTTATTTCAAATAAAGTAAGCGTAGCTATAAAACGCTGTTTGATAAGGGCTAGTTTAGAGAATCCCGTAACGATAAATGAAATTCCACCGAGTAATCTAAGACGCCAGCTAATTCGTAATGCCTATATGACCGTCTATGTGCAACGCAAAATTGCATAATTTGCCCTAATGGATGAGTCGTGTTTCCTAAACAGAAGTAGAAGGATCCTCACACCTAGGTTATTGTCTTCCCCATCGACGTGAGCTCTCTTGCTAGCTGGACCATCGAAGGATTCTTGCTCTCGTTTAGTTCTAGCGGAATAAATTACAGACAGAGGGTTACTTTCTTCATTGTGATTATCACGGTCTGTCATGTCTTTCGTGTGCGAGTGAAGTGAAACAAATTCAAACTTGGGTAGTTAAACCAAAGTTACCTAAGTTTAATACCCAGCCACAGTTCGTGTTCTGGAAAGAGTTGTCGATGATCCTCATTACACAAATAAAATAAACAAGAAAGATTTTGGCGGGAAGGGCAGCGGTACTACAAATACGTCATTTACTTCTGTTGCTGGTTTTACTAATGGTGGAACATCTGGCGTTTATAACTCTGCCTCTTCTGGATTTCCTTCTCAAACGTATGGATGCCAGGCCAGTCAACAACAAGCTATTAAATTCAATCCGATGAGTGGTTTAGGAAATCAAGAGCTTCTTTCTTTCCTTGACAACCTCCAGTCTACTCTTGGCTCGTCGGGTTTCAATGAAGCTAGAAGTAGAAAGAACTAAACCAAATCTCATCTCCACTCGGCACGCATAGTAAGCAAAGATATAATGGGGAGGATTTTTAAGTAGGAGTTACGATTCTCGTACAGGAATCGAGAACACAAACGCGTAAAACTCTCGAGGCGTTCTGGATTAATTCCAAGAATCCGAAAATGAACCGCAGGGAGGAATGCCTTATTATCATGCGTGACACTGGGCAACATATAAGCCTGTTATTCTGATGGGAGGGGCGCATTACACTTCCATGTGAATTTTGGGCGGTTGGTCTCCACGCGACATACTCAGTGGTAGCCTCTTAGAAACGGTGAGTGTGCAGAGCTCTGTGTTCTACGTGATTGTGATCCTGGTTTAGTGTTTTTGTGTTTGGTTATGGAGGTGTTTGGCAGGATAGATTGATGTCACCTTGACCTTTCGAGGCTCTGAGAAAGGCGAAGTCCGCCGAAATGTCAGCTTATTCGTGAATAAAGAACAAAAATAACACCTCTGCGTTTGTTCAACAAGAATACGAAGAATTACTTCGTGAATACCGAGCTTAATAGAAAGTCGGCCGTGGGAATTAATAATTGCATTAATTTACCTGATATTGCTAGAAGCACTCACCTAATGGTGCATCTCAATGTCCATAGCACAGATCGTTTTGTGCATGTTCAAATTTATGACCAGACTGATAATATTTCTTTTCTAGTGACTATTTAATGCACTCAGCGCCGCAGACTATTCATCTACGACAAAAAAACCAAAAGCGATGGCGAAATTAACAAAGCCGGGTTGGAGTGTCAGATGTCGATTAATAAACGTTATTAAACAGAAAATAATGTTTCGAAACCGACTTTCCTTGAACCTCGGTGTGCTTAATACATATGTATTCTTTCTTTGATGAGCTTACACGAGGTTGATAATAATGTTTATTATCGGCTAACGTTTCGACGTCTTCGTCTTCATCAGAGTCGATGATCCGAGTCAATGGTCCACGCTTGTTATTCGTCCCGCTGTGGCGGCTTCGCCTTCGTGTCGAGTCAGGTCTTCTTCAGCGGTCCATCTCCTCGAATGAGGCACACTCACTCAGTGGTGCCCTTTTATACACGATGCTGATGTTAGATATAATGATAATGTCCGCTGATAACAACTTGTTTTTCTTCCGGACATATATCATCGCGCACATCGTGCAGAAGTCGGTGTTATCATTAGCTAGCACATCATTAGAAAATATCATCATTAGGAAATAATGTTTTCTATTGCGAATTTATTCCTTACGTGTTCTGATAGTGATGAGTGTCCCACGTTCACATTCCATCGTAGCCAACGGGCACGTCGGTAGATACGGCAAGTATAACCATCAGACACACCACCAAGTATGCTACCAGGGACGCATTGCTTAGGGGCTAAACCTTGCGACCCGTGGCGTGACCCTGTGACCCACGCCACTCGCTCTGATTTAACCACACCTCTTAGCACGGCTATTTGCTTTACGACGTCGCCTGGACCTCGCATTTCATCTTTCACCATTATCTTCCCGTCCCACTTAAACTTCTATCCATTGTTCTTCTATTTGCTTGAAAATTAATGTTGTTAAATGAATTCTTCGGTTCGTGCTTTATGAAAATGTTTAGGTTATTATCAGTTTTTTATGTAGCTGCTATTAGCTGCCAATATATTAACTCCCTTAAATATTTCTACTCGTTACACACACTCCACGAAATTTATTACTACTACATCAATTCATATGTTTACATTATCACATTATTGCACTGTGGTAAGCACAAATTTTACGCTGCTGTAGTATATACTATTATTGTTACACAAACAATATCTGCTCATATCTCATGTCGCTATGGTCCTGCCTTATAGTGGTCTACATCATTGTTAGTGTTTTCTGTTTAATAAGATTTTTACCTACTAAACCTGTATCACCTGTCACCTGTAGTCCCGTTGATCGTCGAATGACTCGAGCGGGAGCCGGTAAATTCTCCATTTTTCCCTGTCGCGTGCAAGAGTAGCCCAGTGGGTTTTGCTCGCTTTAGAGATTTGTCGAGCATTATATCTTTCTTCCAGGCTTTTCGTGAAGAACTCTGACCATCGGGTCGGTGGTCTTCTTGCAGTAGGTTTGAAATCCCGAGGAATCCAGTCACTAACGGCTCTTGTCCATCGGTTGTAATTCATACGCATCACGTGTCCGGCCCACCTTATCTTCGACTGTTTGGCGTATAGAACGGCATTTTTAATTTATGATCGCTGACGTAGGTCGGAGATTCGAAACGATGTACTCCTAGCATCGTCCTTTCGACTGCGCGTTCTATAACGCTGAGTGATATTTCATCCTGCTTAGGCAGCGATCAGGTTTCTGACGCATACGTTAGGGTAGGAGGAACCGTTGAAGGTAACGTAAAAACAGCCGAGCTAGTGTGCTTACAAGGACTGGCGGAAGGTTATTCAGATGTTCTGATCTTATCCTGTCCGGACCTGGTGCTGTTCGATTTTTCACCGACGAAATGGCATGTCAGATTTCGGAAGGGAGAACCGGTGGTACAACATATCCATCCTCTTTTATTTTATAAGACGGGAGATGGACGTGGCTATCGAAGAGTTTTGAGTAGTAATCGTGGATGATTTTTTCCACTGCCTATCTGGACGCTGTTATTGTTCCGTCTGGGCATCGGAGTGCAATCATCTTGTTCCTGTAATTGGCGAAGCAGCGGCGGGCTTTGCGAATGCTTTTTCCAGCCTCTGCAGCTTCGACCATTACTGCTGCTCTTTTTTCTTTGATATCGTCTTTTATCGCCTGTCTGCACTGTTTTGCAAGCTCGGACGTTAGTTCGCGATTGCCCGCAGCTCGCACGATTCCACACTGGCGTGTTAGCTTGAGAGTTTCTTGAGACTCTTCGTCGATGTTGTCGACAACGGCATCTTTCCAACAGCCGACTAATGAGTTGAATAAGTCCCAGTTTGTGGTAGTTCTGGGACTTCGGTTTATGAATTTAGCGACTTTTTTTCCTTTCCGCTAAAAATAAAATCTTCTACGAAGGAGACGGTGGTCTGATCCCGTGTAAAATTTTGGGACAACAGCGACATCGGTTAGGCAAAACTTCCTATTTACCATGATGTGGTCTATTTCTTTATGCTACTCTCCATTGGGAGATTCCCCACGTCCAGCGTTGACGGTGAGGCTTCTGGAATTGCGAGTAACCATTGATGCTCTTGGTCGCCATGATAAACACAGAGAGCCGCTCACCCTCTTCGTTCCATTCTAATCCGTGGGTCACAATGTGACGTTCCTCAGACGATCTTCTTGGTACAATCTTGGCATTGAGATTTCCAATGATGATCTTGAAGAATATGTGGTCTTCTCTGTTGAACCTCTCCAAGTCCATGTGGAACGCTTCGACTTCTTCTTCATCATAGCTTGATGTTGGCGCGTAAACGACGAAGATTGTTAAAGCCGGTATGGATCCACATCTTTTTAATAGTAAACGTCCGATTCGGGTTGTAAGCTGTTCGAATGAATCGATGTTCATGGACAAACTCGTGTTGACGAGAACGCCGATACGGCCCACATCTCCAATGTCGCATGTTCCGAAAAACAGTTCTTCTCCAGTGTCAGAGACAGCGTTGAATGGGTGGCCTCGTCTCGGCCAGGTCGATGACGTCGTACCTTATCAATCTTGCTTGCATGAGCAAGTCCTCTATCGAGGACTCGGATGCAAGTGTACGTGCGTTGTAGGTACAGATCGTCACCGTAGTTCTTGATCCAGGCAGCTTCCATTGGCCCTGAAATTTCAGGAGCCTCTGCGTACTCGTCCAACCCGACGCTGCGAAATTGCGGGTCCCTTCGGGGTCAGGAGAATGAGGCCGGTTTTTTTACTGTATTTAGCATATTTAATACTCACGTATAGCTCGCTGGGCTCTGAACGTGGGGGCTGGTTATACTCATGGGTAGCTTGCCGGCTCTCCCAATGTGGACATGGAGCTTTGTTGGAAGCCACTCCTAACCTCCTCCCATATCCTTCCTGTCACTTGATCGCAGGCTTTTGGTCGAATTGACTCGTAGAATACAATCTGCATAAAGCGAGAACGCACTCACACACGCCTGCATGAGTACGCCTAGCAAATACAGAAAGTATGTGCCAAAGTGGCACAGCAAAAAGAAGCAGTCCGTCCCCTGGATCAACCTGCGTCTCAAGAAAGCAACGGCGTTTTTTTTACTGTATTTAGCATATTTAATACTCACGTATTGCTCGCTGGGCTCTGAACGTGGGGGCTGGTTATACTCATGGGTAGCTTGCCGGCTCTCCCAATGTGGACATGGAGCTTTGTTGGAAGCCACTCCTAACCTCCTCCCATATCCTTCCTGTCACTTGATCGCAGGCTTTTGGTCGAATTGACTCGTAGAATACAATCTGCATAAAGCGAGAACGCACTCACACACGCCTGCATGAGTACGCCTAGCAAATACAGAAAGTATGTGCCAAAGTGGCACAGCAAAAAGAAGCAGTCCGTCCCCTGGATCAACCTGCGTCTCAAGAAAGCAACGGTCGCTTTTGGTCCGCGATTTATCCCCTATCCGCCACCTGGGGACGCGCCACGTAGCCACTCATATGAGGGAGATCCGTGGCCTTACTTACGATACTTAATAAAGTCGAATGCATGGCGCATCCCTCAGGGATTGATCAACGCTGAGAGCTTTATCCTTTTATCCTTTATAGACGGTTTAGTTACCCAAGTTTTGCGGTGCCCAGCATTGTGACCGCTAATCATCGAAGGCCCAGCATGGCACAGGCCAAGGTGAGCAGCTAATAAGATTGAATCTTTTTAACTACCTGGCATTAATATATCAGCGGGTAATTCCAACGTTGTAATTGGTTATAGAGAAAGATCTGTAGGTTATCGTTAAGAGACTTTCCGAGGAATCGCTACCACCGTCATTCTTCAGAACACTGACGAAAAACACATCTACAAGCGACGTGGGTTTTCCAATAGCGTTCTACTGTCCTAATATTCAATGGAAATGAACATAAAAGAGCCTACCGAAAGAGGTGAACCTTGAAATGAAAAGTATTCAACAGCTCCAATAGTACATCTTCTTGTTCTAAACATCAACATAAAGAGATAAGACAGGAAAGATTACACATGCACATACAACTTAGGTAGAAAGCTCGCTGTGAGAAAGGCGAACCAAGTGCTTTAATGCGACTGTGGATAATACACATGAACTCCTAGAAGAGGTAATCGCAAATTCGACCTGGTCTTGGATTTAGTTTTGCAGAAATTTTAACACTATAGTGGTTGTATTTTATTACCCTTTCATGGAATTCAACAAAACACACTAAGTAAATATTTGACATTTAAAGCATTAAGTGTTCGTAAGTTTTGAGAATCAGTAATCGTCCAATGTTTCTCATTGGAGCGAGACTTGGTCGGAAGTTTTTAGAGCACTGAGCTCTTAATGTATATACGTTGAGAACTGCGTGAGCATATCGTTCAGTTATGTTAACTCCATTATTTACTGCCTACCACTTACTGTAAATAAAAAAGTTGACGCTGTAATTTAAACTCCAGGTTTAGTTTAACTGAGTTCAATACCGATTTGTACTCCCATATCAGTTTCGTTGACGACTGATTGGTAATGGCAACGGTAGATAGAAAACTAGCTAAGAAAAAGGCAAAACAAAAACTCGCATGGTGTGGTGAGAAAAACGTTAGCACATGGAATGTGTAATAGCGTGTTTGGTTTCCAGCGCAGACATCAGCGGTTAGGAGTATTACGAATTTCTCAGCATCATTGTGGTTGCACTGCTCAGTTAGCCTATGAAGAGAGTGTATGGGGCGGAATGGTCAGAGTATTCCTACCACAGATCTTTGCTCTTCTGTGCCTTTCAAGGCAACCAAGCCTTTCATCTCTTCAGCACTTTTCACTCTATTCATCTCTGCTAGTCCTGGAAAAGTTCTTCGTAATGGTTTCAGAGGAGTTTTTCTAGGTGGTCAAAGGTGGTGCAAGTTCAATCCTTACACGAGATTCGGATAAGATTTACAGGGAGATAGTCACCAATACAAAAAATTTCAGTAGAAAATCGAGACTATCATTTCTTGTCACACATAATTTTTTTAAAGCGTTTTCGTCTACCATAAGCCATGGCTCGAAACGTATAAGTATATTCATGTGTGTCAATTTAAATTATATGAATATAATATAATATATGATTATTATTATTATATTACATATGAAAACACTGAAGACAAACCGTTTGGTATCAATCAGCCGTCACTACCATTGTGAGCAGAGCGAGGTGTTGAACCAAGGAAAAGGGCTTTATTGCAAAACACCTCGAACCACTGTATTTATTATGACAATACCTGTTTTTATTTTGTTTAATTGAGAAACTAACTCTACGAAGGGTTTTCGCAAACGCTGATGTTATCTCCTCGACGACTCCATGTGTCCTGGCGCCTTTTCGTACATCATGACGGCATTCGGCGGTGAGTATGCGTTTTCACATGTATTCCTAAAGAATTCTTAAATTAAGAAGAAATATTGCTGTGTGATAACTTTCAAAGTAATTTGATGCATATTTTGATGAAGCTAACTTATTAGGAATCATAACCGAATCGATTAATATCTAGAGCACAAGTAGCAGTGTTCCCGAAATAAAGGCAGTATGTGATGGAACATGTATTTTTCATCATTATCTCACATCACTTGTATCACACTGTACAGATCCTAGCACTTCTCGGGTTGGATTCCTTCCCTCCCATCCACCATCCACAAGACATTCCAACTTTTTTCGCTTTGGGTCGGCTACTGCTCGAGGAGTTTTTTTACTCTTTATGAACCTCCCTCGAAACTGATCGTGTCGGTTCTCTATCGAATACTGAGATAGCCACTCTGGTGCGTTACCGCTTGGATTACAGAAACTGAACTATTTCCATTGAACAACAATGATAGTGAGGTATTTGCAAAACCCAGAAGCCATGTCAGATTCTGACCCGGGATTACCTTCTCTGGGAGCTCACGTGTTACCTAGTGCACCATTAAGGCCTTTGCTTTTCTTTTCCCTCAGCCAAATTTTTACTCTAACGGTTCCATCAAACTGTGTACCCGCCAAAGAGAATGGTTTGATGAGCACGCTGCGGTCTAAACGGAAGCTCTGACAGGTCTAGTGCCAATCTCCTGAATTTTCAGACGCCGGAGGAATGAGAATTTTGGTGAATCCGGCACCTGATCGAACAGAAAAGCTTGGCTAGGTTTGGACCACTCGAATAATGGACTGAATCACTACTCGTGTACTTCCCGTTTTCATATGTATATAATTATCTTAAAAAAGATAAAAATATTGTATATTGACTACTACGCATGTGTTGTTCGCCATTTGTTTTGTTCCTTATTTCTTTCATTTCGCGTATAGAGGAGCAGTAGTGATCCCTTTCATGACGCGGACGGCCCAATCTACGCGCGACCTGGTGTGCTCATTTGTAAGTTACTAACCGTAGAAAGTAGTTCCTCTCAGCGGTTTATCGCCTCATGGTGGGTGGGAGGTGTTTCAGGGTGTCCAACTGCGATGTACAACGGAGGGATTTGTATCCCCGGCAAGGTCTCCCAATCTGAGAAGGAGTCGAGCGTTTCCATGAGGAAGGTCAGCTAAGAGTAAACCTTCACCTAGATCCATCACCGTCTTGCCATCAAACTAGGCATGGTGGTTTATCTCCCTCTGATCCACAAGCGCGGCGACTGCCTGTAGTGGTGACGACCAGAGGCAGACTTTGGCCAGGATGACCTCGGGATTCCAGTGAACCACAATGGCTTAACCAGCAAATCTCCGAAAAATGATGATTACGCTTATTCCCGCACAACCAGTGAGGACGGGCAGTTCAAGTATTAAGCAAGTTAGTACGAGAATAGTTAACTTTCTTACTGCCTGCTACACTTTTCAAGGTATTTTATTATGTACGATACAACCTTTGTGGCGCCGAGATATTTGCAAAAATTCGGTCCACAGGTGCTGCGGTAGAGAAGGAACACATTCCGGGCGGTCACCACCTCATTATGTCTGCACCTCATTCCGACTTTCCCTCAACTAGTTGTCTGTCTGCCAATGCCAGCGGTTGTATCAGACATGATACCCTGCTGTAGAAAATAATATTGTATAAAAAAATAATGTATATAAAAAATAAAAAAATAATTGTAAAAGGTAATAAATAAGAAGTTAACATTGTGATTTCTACTACAGTCTTAGTTTAACTGGACTAAATGCTGAATTGGGCTCCCTAGAACAATCCCGTTGGCAGGTCATTGATGATAGCACTGATGAATAGAGAACTCGCTGAAAGAAAGACGAAACGAAGAACACGCATGGTGTGGCGGCAGACACGTTAGCACATGGAATGGGTTATAGCGAGTTCGGTTTCCAGCGTAGACATCAGCGCTCTGGAGTTTTGCAAATATCTCCCATTATGGTGGAAAGTAGTTTTCGATGACGTAAGTTTCACACAGCATCTATACTAGACACCTTATCAAAGATGTAACAAATAAAGTTTTTGTGGCAAGTTAAATACTCGAAAGGAATAAATGTTGATATCAATGCATACCGTTGTTAATATCTTGTGAAATGAAGTTTGTACGAAAATTCGCTTTCAGATCCCTATAACGATTACAACGTTGATGCCGTCGACTATTCGCTTGGGCCTATTTACAACAATGATCACTATCCTAGCGATTACGGTAATCATGGACTCTATTCATTAGAAGGCTGTAACCTCTATTTTCTCCAAATTTTACATGTTTTCTATATAATTGGAATTTTCCACTTGCCTTTTGTATTGTGGGTTTATCATAACAGCAGTGTCGATTTTTCGATCGCTACAGTACTTGAGCAATTTAGAACGTTGACAGGTTTCTAGAAAAAGGTTTATTTTATCTTTGATACAAGGATTCGCATGGTGTTGTGGTGAACGCGTTAGCTCCCGGAAAAGGTAGCAGAGTGTTCAGTCCTCAGTGCAGACATCAGCGGTCCGGGGTTTTGCAAATATCTCAGCAATATTGTGGTTATATTTTACATAATACCCTGCCATTAAAAAATAGTCTGTAGTAAACAAAAATTGACGGTATTGAAAGAGAACTCTTCCGAGTTGCGAAATTAAAAGGTATACGAACAAGTGCATGAAGCGTATTAATTAAAACGTCTACATGTCAGATCACGATCTGCACTATTACCCACTTGGATCCTGGGACAGCAGCTGTGGAAGTAGAAGGGAGAGTATCGACAAAGATGTCATGGTCAGAGCTGACAGCAGCAAGAGAAGCATCTACAAGAGGGTGAGGGTATCATAGACAGAGGCGCCATCGATGGGGGTAACACTTACAAGACCACGAAGTACACGTCGTACACGAAAGTGCCGTTCTATGACGAAACAACAAATCGCGAACAGTACGTGTGGAAGGATCCGCTGTGTAAACCATCACGGCCAGTTTCTTTAGCACGTTACCTATTTTCATATTAGATGAGGCTTTCCTAGATCTCTTTTTTTGTTGATAAAAAGGTGTTTACCATCCAATTCTAAGAATATTACTTGTTCTCTTCAAAACCTATGTGTCCTTTTCATGTCACCGCGTGTAGCGCAGTGGTTAGAGGTGCGGTGTAACGCACACGTGATTTTCGGTTTAATCCCGGCTCGAAGCAAATGAGGGCCTCTTTCCCTATAATACACAGGTAGAAATATAACATCACAAATGCTCAGCAAGGTATGTCATTGGATAGGACAGTGAAAAGTACACCTAGTGTGTGCGCAGTATGATTTGAGAACGAGTTGTTCGGCTACTTTCTACTGGCTACAGAGGCGGCAGGTTTGAAAATCATCTGTTGTGACGAAAAGAAAGAGCAAAAAAATATACAAAGAAGGTAGAACAACATTGATGGCGAAAATGCTGTTTCATCTGTCATATCTACTGCTAGTCAGAGTCATAATGTTATACATACGAAGGAAAAAACTTCGAAAACCAGTGAAGGGAAATTTTCAATGATATTTTTTACAATTGAAAAAACGACAAGTTTAATTGACGTGGAGGGGTAAGGGAATAAGGTGAGGAACAGGTGAAGCAAGTCGGCTACTCTGCTAAAGTTGTGACTTGCCAGTAAAGCGGTGTAGCGAAAAGTAAATAAGTGCATTCAATTTCATAGGTGTGTCACATGTGAGG
Organism: Angiostrongylus cantonensis; assembly: GCA_009735665.1. NCBI lineage: Eukaryota > Metazoa > Nematoda > Chromadorea > Rhabditida > Metastrongylidae > Angiostrongylus > Angiostrongylus cantonensis. Next base: position 152,880 of record MQTX01000297.1, read on the forward strand.
GAGTATTCGACTACTCAACAACTTCGCTTAGAAAAGATTGCTGAATTTGCTTGCATCAATAGAATAAAGGTAAGATACGTAGCGATACTTTTCATTACAAGCGAATCGCTGGCTTCACCAACACCTGGGTCCATCAAGACTGCCAGCGAGCTAACTTCGAGAGTTTGCACGAGACCTGTCTACAAATCATCCTAAATTTTCTAGTTAATGTCTAGTACTAACCCAATTTTAAATTTTGTTATTCAAATAGGAAGGCTGGTTTTATCACCATTCCCTCTTATTCGTGTTAGGTCTTAAGCATCACAAATTGTTCAAATTTTTAATGACCTTCATTTCAAATGAGAATTCTTATTTGCCGAGAGTTAAGATGATGGAAATGTAAGCCACTAAGCAGAGCAGCCATTTTTGATGTTCTTTTAATCATCAAAGTGTCATCACTTGAAAAGCTATGGTGTTGTCGAACAGGAAAACTAGATTTGAGATGCAGTCACAACGAACCCCTAACACAGCTTCATCGTAAGAAAAGTGCTGCCAAGTGCAAAAATGACTCAATGCTTTCCATCCGGAAACTTACTTAACAGTTTTACACTTCACATCTGCGCAATAATAACCCGTTTTCACAAAAACCTGGTTGCGTAGTAACGAATCTCTCTTTGCTCCCATAAAAACTATTTTATAACTAAAGGCAAAAAAGTTTTTGAGCGGCTCTCCACTATATTTAAGATAACGCTATTCCAAAAGGCTGTCAATTAGGATAATTAACTAAGCGGCCTTGTATGAATTCAGCTTCATAGTGGTCATACTCTAAGGTGAAAATTAATAAGGAAGTAACTAAAAAGTTAACATAGTCTGCTTTCTTCTAAGCCTTTTCATTTGGTTTGAGATTGAAACACTCAAAGGGTACCATGTGGAGATTGATTTGAATATCTGCAGATAACGATAATATCCCACGAATCACCCTCATATGAGGGATCTCGAGCCGGCTACTCGCAAGGCTACGTGGCGGATAGGGGGTTAATCGCGGACCAAAAGCGACCATTGCTTCCCTGAGACGCAGGTGGATCCAGGAGATGGACTTACTGTTTCAGCTGCGCCGATTTGACACATACTTTCTGTATTTGCTAAGCGTATTCATGCAAGCGTGTGTGAGTGCATTATTGCTTTTTGCGGATTGTATTCTACGAGTCAATTCGGCCAAAAGCCTGCGATCAAGTGACAGGAAGGATATGGGAGGCGGTTAGGAGTGGCTTCCAACAAAGCTCCATGTCCACTTTGGGAGAGCCGGCAAGCTACCCATGAGTATAACCAGCCCCCACGTTCAACGCCCAGCAAGCTATACGCGGGTATCAAATATGCTAAATAGAGTAAAAAAAACCGGGCCTCATTCCTCTGACCCCGAAAGAGTTCCCAATTTCGCAGCGTTGGGTAGGACGAGTACAGAGAGGCTGCTAAAATCTCAAGGCCAATGAAAGCTGTTTGGATCAATAACTATGGTGGTGATCTGTAAATACAATGCACGTACACTTGCATCCGAGTCCTCGATAGAGGACTTGCTCATGCAAGCAAGATTGATAAGGTACGACGTCATCGACCTGGTTGAGACGACAAGACGCCACCCATTCAACGCCGTCTAGGACACTGGAAAAGAACTGTTCCTCGGAACATGCGACATTAGAGGAATAGGCGGTGTAGGCGTTCATGTTAACACGAGTTCGTCTATAAACATCAATTCATTCCAACAGCATACAACCTGAATCGGACGTTTACGATCAAAAAGATGTGGATCAACATCGGCTCTGACAATCTTCGTCGTTTACGCGCCAACATCAAACTATGACGAAGAAGAAGTCGAACCGTTCTACATGGAAATGGAGAGGTTCTACAGAGAAGACCATACATTCTTCAAGGTTACCATTGGGGATTTCGATGCCAACATTTGACCAAGAAGGTCGTCTGAGGAACGTCACATTGGGACCCACGGATTAGAATGGAACGAACATGGTGAGCGGCGGTCTGAGTTTATCATGGCAACCAAGACCATCCATGGTAGCTCGCAAATCCAGAAGCCTCACCGTCATTATGGACGTGGGAATCTCCTAATGGAGTGTACCATAACGAAATAGACCACATCATAGTAAATAGGAAGTTTTGCCTAACCGATGTCGCTGTTGTCCCGAAATTTTACACGGGATCAGACCACCGTCTCCTTCGTGCAAGATTTTACTTTTCACGGAAAGGAGAAAATGCCGCTAAATTCAAAAACCGAATTCCCAGAACCACCACAAACTGGGACTTATTCAACTCATTAGTCGGCGGTTAGAAAGATGCCGTTGTCGACAACATTGACAAAGAATACGATCGGCTCATTAAACATCTTCACGTTAGCGCCATGAAAGCTGAGAGCTCGAAGGTCACCAAGAGACGTCTGCCTCAAGAAACTCTCAAGTTAATACGCCAACGTGGAATCGTGCGTGCTGCGGGCAACCGCGAACTAACGTCCGAGCTTGCGAAACAATTATGAGAGGCGATAAAAGAACATCTTAAAGAGAGAAGAGCAGCAGTAATGGTCGAAGCTGCAGAAGAAGTTGGGAAAGGCATTCGAAAAGCTCACCAAAGCTTCGCCAATTACAAGACCAAGATGATTGCACTGCGACGCCCAGACGAAACAATAACAGCGTCCAGAAAGGCAATGGAGAAAATCATTCATCAATATTACACAGAACTCTTCGATAGCCACGTCCGCATCCCGTTTTATGAAATAATAGAGGATGGATATGTTGTTCCACCCCCTTCCGAAATCCGACACGCCATTTCGTCGGTGAAAAATCGAATAGTACTAGGTCCGGACGGCATAAGATCAGAACATCTGAAAAACCTTCCGCCAATCCTCGTAAATACACTGGCTTGGCTCTTCACGTGTTACCTGTCTGAATGCAAGGTCCCTATTCAGTGGAAGACCAGCAAGACCATGTTGTTGTTCAAGAAGGGCGACCTACACGATACAGGCAACTATCGCCCAATCTGCTTGCTGTCCGTCGTTTACAAACTTTTCACTCGAGTCATCCTAAACAGGATTGACAAAACACTGAATGTAGGACAGCCACGCGAGCGAGCAGGGTTTCGAAAAGGATTTGGTACGATGGACCACATTCATACGATAATAAGGCTCATTGAAGTACCGCGAGAGTACAAAAGACCGCTCTGTCTCACTTTCATCGACTTAGAGAAGGCCTTTGATTCAATTAAGATAGAAGCAGTCATGGAAGCCCTTGGTAGTCAAGGAGTCCCTACTCAGTATATAAAGATTCTTCGTGAGGTGTACAAAAGTTTCACAACCAAGATTTCACCATTCTACAACGATATTAACGTTGACTCAACGGTTCTTCTTGCCCTAACGTATGCGTCAGAAGCCTGGTCGGTACGTAAACAGGATGAAAGATCACTCAGCGTTATCGAACGTGCAGTCAAAAGGACGATGCTAGGAGTATCCCGTTTCACACAAGTAAGGGATGGGATTCGAAGCTTCGACCTACGTCGGCGATCAAAAATGAAAGATGCCGTTTTATACGCCAAACAATCGAAGATAAGGTGGGCCGGACACGTAATGCGCATGAATAATAACCGATGGACAAAAGCTGTCAGTGACTGGATTCCTCGGGATATTAAACGTACTGCAGGAAGACCACCGACCAGATGGTCAGAGTTCTTCACGAAAGGCCTAGAAGAAAGATATGATGCTCGACGAGTCCTTAGAGCGAGGAGAACCCACTGGGCTACTCTTGCACGAGACAGGGATAAAATGGAGGATTTACTGGCGCCCGCTCGAGTCACTCGCGACGATCAACGGGACTACAGGTGATACGGGTGAACGATGATATCATAAACTGATCTTGGTGAGCTAATGCGAGGATGTCATAGGTCTACGCTGTCGTTGTTTTCGGTGGTGTTGCTGTTGTTGGTCGATGGCTGAAGTTTCGGCGATTTTCGCCTTCCTCGGAGCTTGGACGTATTTTGCACAAGAATACATTTATTATCCAGTGGAAAAGAGCCAAGGCATAAATGAAAATCGAGCTTTTCAAGTACAATATACTTGATCTCATCTAAGGCAAACGATAATGAATATATCGAGAAATGGGTAGACCGCTTTGTGTCCGAGTAAAGGAGCACCTAGATGGGAATGTGAAAATAGGTCAAAACACTCCTCTAGGTATACATAAGGCACAAAAGCACGATGATGATGATTTTGATGTGACTGTGCGGTTCATAGCGCAGGAATCGAAAACATCGACGCGCAAGATTCTTGAGATGTTTGGGATAAATTTTAAAAAACCAAAGACGAACCGGAAAAAGGAATGCCTCAATATCACACGTGACCTGGCTCCTTATTTCAAAATGATTTTTCTACCCATGGGTGAGTCTCGCTCGCCGTCCCCGTAAACAATGAGGAGCCTATTTAGAAGTTTGGTCCTCACTTATAGTTCAGCCTTTCTTCCACCGAATAGTTAGTGGATTCTTGTATAAAATACGATCAGACTCTGAGGAAGGCGAAATCGCTGAAACCTCAGCCATCGATTGACAACAACAGCAACAACGACAATGACAACGAAGACCTGTACTAATCTCGCACTGACTCAACATGATCACTTTATAAGATCATATAAATAAGTATATCAACCCCTTATGCTGAGGTTTATAGAAAGCCGGTCTTTTGAGATAACGATAAACGATAAAGTTAGCGGGGTTGGTTGCAGCATGAGCATTTGAAAATCTTCTTATTTTCTCCGTTGAAAATGATTCTACTCTCATTCTAAGGTCTGAATGACACTGTAATCCTTGATTGGTTACATTATTGAACTATCGTACGCCTTCTTTGGCATTTTGCATGTTGCGTGTGATATAGAAGAAATATGAACTTACCTAGGCGTAATGATGAATTCCGAGATCGTACGCGCGTTCCGTTCTATTCTGAAACAACGAATGAAGCTCAATTCGTGGAGAAACTACCCATTAGAGACTTCCCTCGCAGGTAGTTCACCTTGAAATTTATCCTGTGATGATATGAACTCTTAGGACAAAATTAGTTATTTTATCAATCTTTCTCTTAATTTATGTCTAAATTTATACACGTCTTAAAGAATTTCAAGCCAATTCTGAGCGTTCAGCGAAATGACTGAACTGAATAGGAGGTTGGTCGTTCTTAGTTTCTGCTTGCAAAAAGCTATACATCTATTGAAAAGCTGATCAAAAAGATATCCGTGGATGTTTATCGCAAAGGAGAAATTGGAATGAGTGTAGTGATCTGTGTTTATGGAGCACGTACTCCAGCGTCTAGATTTTTAATTGAGGGTGGTTTAATTGACTTAATTAATATGCTGGCCAAAAACTTTGAGTTAGACGTAATTATACTGGTCAAGAGGTCATAGTTACACACCTCTATGTTGCTGAGGAGGAATTTTTTCTCCGACACAAGGTGCTCTCTTCAACACAAGTTTGGCCGTGAAGACCCATTAATATTGAATTTTCCGAACAATCACGACAAGAGTTGGGCACCTATGATTGAAAAGGTATGGGCCATGTTTTGACTGCCTCGCTGACGTCCCAGCATCACGATATGGAAAAAGAAATGGAAGTGGTCTACAGTTACATCACCTTGGTTTTGCTGATGATATCGTCCTTATAACACCAGACACTAGCCAAGCGGAACGTATGCTTGGGGACTTTGATAGAGCGTGTGGAAAGAGATCTTCGACTAAGTCTAAAGAAAACGTTGTTCATGAAGAACGGATTGGTTTCGCTTGCTCAATTCACGCTCAACGGAACGAATATCTCCGAATGCTCCAGTTATGTCTACCTAGGTCGGGAAATGAGGAGCCTATTTAGAAGTTTGGTCCTCACTTATAGTTCAGCCTTTCTTCCACCGAATAGTTAGTGGATTCTTGTATAAAATACGATCAGACTCTGAGGAAGGCGAAATCGCTGAAACCTCAGCCATCGATTGACAACAACAGCAACAACGACAATGACAACGAAGACCTGTACTAATCTCGCACTGACTCAACATGATCACTTTATAAGATCATATAAATAAGTATATCAACCCCTTATGCTGAGGTTTATAGAAAGCCGGTCTTTTGAGATAACGATAAACGATAAAGTTAGCGGGGTTGGTTGCAGCATGAGCATTTGAAAATCTTCTTATTTTCTCCGTTGAAAATGATTCTACTCTCATTCTAAGGTCTGAATGACACTGTAATCCTTGATTGGTTACATTATTGAACTATCGTACGCCTTCTTTGGCATTTTGCATGTTGCGTGTGATATAGAAGAAATATGAACTTACCTAGGCGTAATGATGAATTCCGAGATCGTACGCGCGTTCCGTTCTATTCTGAAACAACGAATGAAGCTCAATTCGTGGAGAAACTACCCATTAGAGACTTCCCTCGCAGGTAGTTCACCTTGAAATTTATCCTGTGATGATATGAACTCTTAGGACAAAATTAGTTATTTTATCAATCTTTCTCTTAATTTATGTCTAAATTTATACACGTCTTAAAGAATTTCAAGCCAATTCTGAGCGTTCAGCGAAATGACTGAACTGAATAGGAGGTTGGTCGTTCTTAGTTTCTGCTTGCAAAAAGCTATACATCTATTGAAAAGCTGATCAAAAAGATATCCGTGGATGTTTATCGCAAAGGAGAAATTGGAATGAGTGTAGTGATCTGTGTTTATGGAGCACGTACTCCAGCGTCTAGATTTTTAATTGAGGGTGGTTTAATTGACTTAATTAATATGCTGGCCAAAAACTTTGAGTTAGACGTAATTATACTGGTCAAGAGGTCATAGTTACACACCTCTATGTTGCTGAGGAGGAATTTTTTCTCCGACACAAGGTGCTCTCTTCAACACAAGTTTGGCCGTGAAGACCCATTAATATTGAATTTTCCGAACAATCACGACAAGAGTTGGGCACCTATGATTGAAAAGGTATGGGCCATGTTTTGACTGCCTCGCTGACGTCCCAGCATCACGATATGGAAAAAGAAATGGAAGTGGTCTACAGTTACATCACCTTGGTTTTGCTGATGATATCGTCCTTATAACACCAGACACTAGCCAAGCGGAACGTATGCTTGGGGACTTTGATAGAGCGTGTGGAAAGAGATCTTCGACTAAGTCTAAAGAAAACGTTGTTCATGAAGAACGGATTGGTTTCGCTTGCTCAATTCACGCTCAACGGAACGAATATCTCCGAATGCTCCAGTTATGTCTACCTAGGTCGGGAAATCAATATGGTGAGCGACTTAGCTCCAGAGCTGAGCAGATGGAAGCGAGCGGCTTGGGGAGCTTTCAAAAGCATCGAGGATGTAGTAAAAAGAACAAAGAACACCAGACTCCGTGCCCACCTTTTCGACTCAACGGTTCTTCCTGCCCTAACATACGCGTCAGAAACCTGGTCGCTGCGTAAGTAGGATGAAAGATCACTCAGCGTTATCGAACGCGCAGTCGAAAAGGACGATGCTGGGAGCACACCGTTTCACACAAGCAAGGGATGGGATCCAAAGCTCCGACCTGCGTCAACGATCAAAAATCAAAGACACCGTTTTATACGTCAGACACATGAAGATAAGATGGGCCGAAGACGTAATGCGTCTGAAAGATAACCGTTAGACAAGAGCGGTTAGTGACTGGATTCCCCGAGGTGCTTAACGCACTGCAGAAAAAACACCTGCCCGATGGTCAGAGTTCTTCGCGAAAAGCCTAGAAAAAAGATTTGATGCTCAGCGTGTCCCTAGAGCAAGTAGAACCCACTGGGCTACTCTTGCACGCGACAGTGAAAAATGAGAGTTTTACTGGCGCTCGTTCGAGTCACTCGACGACTAACGAAACTACAGATGATACGGATGATAATATTAGTGACTTCTTTTAGAAAGTGAGTGACGAGGATCCTCAGCAATAAAAGGCGGCAGCGTTCAGCGAAATGACTGAACTGAATAGGAGGTTGGTCGTTCTTAGTTTCTGCTTGCAAAAAGCTATACATCTATTGAAAAGCTGATCAAAAAGATATCCGTGGATGTTTATCGCAAAGGAGAAATTGGAATGAGTGTAGTGATCTGTGTTTATGGAGCACGTACTCCAGCGTCTAGATTTTTAATTGAGGGTGGTTTAATTGACTTAATTAATATGCTGGCCAAAAACTTTGAGTTAGACGTAATTATACTGGTCAAGAGGTCATAGTTACACACCTCTATGTTGCTGAGGAGGAATTTTTTCTCCGACACAAGGTGCTCTCTTCAACACAAGTTTGGCCGTGAAGACCCATTAATATTGAATTTTCCGAACAATCACGACAAGAGTTGGGCACCTATGATTGAAAAGGTATGGGCCATGTTTTGACTGCCTCGCTGACGTCCCAGCATCACGATATGGAAAAAGAAATGGAAGTGGTCTACAGTTACATCACCTTGGTTTTGCTGATGATATCGTCCTTATAACACCAGACACTAGCCAAGCGGAACGTATGCTTGGGGACTTTGATAGAGCGTGTGGAAAGAGATCTTCGACTAAGTCTAAAGAAAACGTTGTTCATGAAGAACGGATTGGTTTCGCTTGCTCAATTCACGCTCAACGGAACGAATATCTCCGAATGCTCCAGTTATGTCTACCTAGGTCGGGAAATCAATATGGTGAGCGACTTAGCTCCAGAGCTGAGCAGATGGAAGCGAGCGGCTTGGGGAGCTTTCAAAAGCATCGAGGATGTAGTAAAAAGAACAAAGAACACCAGACTCCGTGCCCACCTTTTCGACTCAACGGTTCTTCCTGCCCTAACATACGCGTCAGAAACCTGGTCGCTGCGTAAGTAGGATGAAAGATCACTCAGCGTTATCGAACGCGCAGTCGAAAAGGACGATGCTGGGAGCACACCGTTTCACACAAGCAAGGGATGGGATCCAAAGCTCCGACCTGCGTCAACGATCAAAAATCAAAGACACCGTTTTATACGTCAGACACATGAAGATAAGATGGGCCGAAGACGTAATGCGTCTGAAAGATAACCGTTAGACAAGAGCGGTTAGTGACTGGATTCCCCGAGGTGCTTAACGCACTGCAGAAAAAACACCTGCCCGATGGTCAGAGTTCTTCGCGAAAAGCCTAGAAAAAAGATTTGATGCTCAGCGTGTCCCTAGAGCAAGTAGAACCCACTGGGCTACTCTTGCACGCGACAGTGAAAAATGAGAGTTTTACTGGCGCTCGTTCGAGTCACTCGACGACTAACGAAACTACAGATGATACGGATGATAATATTAGTGACTTCTTTTAGAAAGTGAGTGACGAGGATCCTCAGCAATAAAAGGCGGCATTTCAGTGGCGAGGAACGATGCGTTATCCAGTTCTTACAGGATTTCATGAGTACGTGTGGAGAACAGCTTGAATTTACGCCAGTACTATTTGATTGCAAAGTTATACCTTAGGTGGGAAATAGAACACATGGTTACAGCATTCATTTTTAGCGCAAACGATGCTTAGTGAGTTATAAAACTCGCAAGTAATCCTTCACAATTGAGTAACGATTTGTGTTTGTTGAGATAATATAATCTTGCCAGCATAAATTACAATCTTTCTCGAGAATAAAATAGAAGTGGAGGGTAGTCACCGTTAGCTACACCATCTCCTCTTTATGATATCATTGTTCCTAAAACATCATGCACTGACGAAGCACGTCATGCCTTATCATTGCCATTAGAAAAAGAGTTCGATATGACTTCACCATATTGCTAGAGCTGTTTATTGCGGCACTGCGGTGGATAATAATGGTACTCGATTAAGATGAGAAAGGCGTATGTATTGGTGTAAAATTCCCTTGAAAATTTTTGTTATTTTGGCGACATTGTCATCTTCTCCAAAAGTGCCAGCGAAGTAGAGACGATGCTCAAGTAGGTAAACCAAGCGCGGAAAAGATTGTACAGCACATAAATAGGACTATAATCCAGTTCATTAAAAACGCTAAATGCTGCGAAGGCGAACAGATCAGACTGGATAGTTCCTTGATTATAGATAACAACATTGTGCGTATGCTTTAAGATTTCAATAAACACGGGGAGCAACATGAAGGACGAATTAGATGGAAGAAGGGGAGAAGAGCTTGGGGCGCAACCAATCCTTTCAAGAAAGCTACCCACCAACTAGCAGACTCAAAGCACTGCGTTTACCTTTTCAATTTAGCACTCTTCCCAGCGCTCTGTTATGCAGCGGAGGCGTAAGGCAAATACTTCAACCACGTCAAGAAATCCCCACACCACCCACAAAATCCTTGGACGATGTATGCTGAAGCTTAACCGGCATACACAATGTCTGGCCGGAATGCGCATCTCAGACCTCCGAAACGTTTCCCATCTTAGGATCCACGAGAACATACATCGATACCGAAACACAGATATGCTGATCACATAATAAGAAGAATAGACGACAGATGGGCGAGAAGAACGGTTGCTCATATAGGTTTAACAAATGGCACACAGATTTTTTGGATTATTGAATCTACGGGTTCGGTATAAGTGCACGTAGCACATTAGTTAGACGTAGCTTGCAATGCACAGGAGTTAGGTCATTGATTCGATCTTGTGCCCTGGGTGAAACTTTCAAATGACGCTTTCAAATAAACGTTGTTGCTTGTATGTCATGAGGCCGGCATGAAGTCTGGAGAGTGTACGAGCAGAGACAGAAATCCCAGCTAAGGTCTTTAAATGTGAACAGCATTATTCGATGTTTTAATTCAATAAGCAGACACAAGGTTGTTATTATAGAATTTATTAAGATACAATAGCTTACGTTTCGGCAGTTTCGCCTTCTTCAGAGCCGCTTTTTTACATGACTAGATGTGATCTACTCAGGCAAACACTTTCATAACCCTAGCAGATAAAAATTAGCAAATAAATTTGTATTCGCATAAGAAACAGCTTCATTTAAACACCTACCGTTTATTTCTTGTAAGCATCTAAGTTAGTTGGTGGATAGCAGCCGCACAGAATACTACATGGGCGAGGACTGTGCCTGTGTCAGGTCATTGGATTAGCCTGGGGTATGGCGATAGTTTTCCTCGCCGATTTTTTCGATTCGTGCGTGAGGATAGTGACTCCTACTTCAAAATCTTCTCCGTAATGTTCCTGCATCCTATGCGCGCCTAGTGGAGTGATTGGTTTTAATTTAGATTTACCGACTAGGTGTTTTTTATGCGGACGCAGAGCGGTCTACCCGTTTCGCCAACGTATTCGCCCTCGCACGCTTTACAAGAGATCAGGTTGACTGTACCCGAGCTCATGGAATCATACCACCGCACACTCTAAGACGCCAGCTAGTTCGCAACCGCCTATATGACCGTCTATGTACAACGAAAAACTGCAGAATTTGCCCTAACGGTAGAGACGATGATTGCATCTTCTGGCGAATACAAACTTATTTGTCAAGTTTTATCTGCTAGGGTTATGAAGGTGTTTGGCAAAGTAGATCGCATCACAATTTGACCTTTCCAGGCTCTGAAGAAGGCGAGACCGCCGAAACGCCAGCTATTGTATCCTAATAAATTCTGTAACAACAACCTCGTGTCTGCTTATTAAAATAAAACATCGAATTATCAATCAATGCCGAGGTTAACAGAAAGTCGGTCTTGGAAATTACTACGTGAACAGCATTAGTTCTGCAAAGTGTGGTTGAGTATTGACGTGCAATAAGGTTGGAAATTATTATTGATAAGGTTTGATTTCACATTCTGTAAATTTTAAGACATCTCAACAATTGTCAAAGAAGCGGATAGCGCAGTGGTAGTAATGTCCGTCATCACGAGAATGGTACTAGTTCGATTCCGCTTCCGGGCCAACCAAGCCTCTCCTCCCTGCGGCGTCGGGAAATTGGAACCGGACTTGTTGGGGTAAAGATCACTAAAGCGGGTCTCCCCTCCCCGTCTCCGCCCCCGCCCTAACTGTAGGGACGGTGATTGCATGAGTTCAGGTACGATATACCTGATCTCTTGCAATGATTGCGGAGATGAATATATTGGCATAGCGGAGACGATTTGGAAGTTAAAGTCAATATCCTCGCACAGGAGACTAAGACATCAAAGCGCAAACTACTTTAGGCTTTTTGGACAAATGCCAAAAACCCAGCAATGAATAGCAGGGAGGAATGCCCAGAGGTTACACGCGACCTGGCCCCGTATCTTTATATCAATTTCTGATGTGGGGTGGCGCAGTCATCAACCATATGCGACTATAATCAGCTGTTCTAACCTTCCTCATTGGAAGTCATGTAAAAAAGCGGTGAGTTTTTCGAGAAGCTGTTGATTATGTAATTGCCATGAAGTTTTTCGTCTTACTGTAAGTGTTATTGAAGTGTTTGGCCTAATAAATTGTATATCAGCATACCCTTCCAGGCCCTGAAGAAGGCTATACTGCCGAAACGTCAGCTACTGTTGTGTTGTATTGTATTGTGTGTTTTTCTGTGGAAGTAAATGTATGCTGTACAACAACCTCGCGATTGCGGAACAAGAAAACTACGCATTCATATTCCAAGGGATTCTATCCGTAGGCCCGTCTACACAACTGATGATGGGTCTAACTTTAAAGGTGGAGGGGTCAGTAGACGCCAAATCATCAGCCGATGTTTACTTATGCGCCTTGATAAGTAAGTATAAGACGGGACATGTCGGCACTTCGATGTTAAGATGCGAAATTTCTGCTGGTTTTAAACCAGCCGCGCTTGCCGTTTTGACCGTCGTTCAGTTGTCGATTTCGACTTCGGAATTCCTTTTCAGTTGATGCGCGATAAAGAGATGCGTCTTGGAGAGGTTTTTCCGTTATATCGATATCTAACTGGCAAGGAATTACTACAAACTCTCCACCCTTATCACTAACTGATAGCTTAATTGTTTTTGACCCATTGGTTGTTCAGTTGTCGATTTCGACTTCGGAATTCCTTTTCAGTTGATGAGCGATAAAGAGATGCGTCTTGGAGAGGTTTTTCCGTTATATCGATATCTAACTGGCAAGGAATTACTACAAACTCTCCACCCTTATCACTAACTGATAGCTTAATTGTTTTTGACTTTATTAGCTCTCGAACCTGTCGCGTACCAGAATTTTGCGCAGCTGTGCGGTTCGAACTAAACTTTTTCGCACGATAGTAGTTAAGGATTTTGAGAGTTTCGCTCAAAAATATGCGAAATTTTACTTCGTCTTTGGGTCTTGCTGTCTTAAGAATAGCAGAGGAAATAGAGGTGGTTGTAGTGCCCCTACTTTTCGTTGTTCTTTTTTATTTCGTGTCTCAATTCTCTCTCTGCGGAGTCGATCTTGGAGCTCGTGCAGGCTGCACGCGATCCTACGCAAAGTTTCGTTAGAAATGGGTTTCGCTGGTTACAAACTTGAACATAATTCTAATGGCTTGCACGCGTCGTCGGGAGAGTTATGAGTCCTAACACGGTGACCCTTGGCTTTTCAGGCACGTTGTCGACCATATTTTTAGTGCTAGCCCTATCGTAAACGGGTTTGATTTATTTAATTGAAGCTGATCTTTGCGAATGATTTAGTAAATTTTGAAACTTTCTGCTTAAGGTCACTTTAGCATTCGACCTAATAGAATCGCAAATCAAAATTGATCCACACACTATTCTCCTCCAACGGGAATCCTCCAAATACTGAACACGATAAGATTCCTTCGACTTGCAATTCTTCAATTGCGCGTACATGGTATCCTGATTGCATCGAAGAGAGGTGCATAGTACTCGCGTTTCGATGCCCAGTACTAGTTGACTGTCCCTCGGTAAGCCGCATACATAGTGCAGTCGTATTCGCCTGATGGAGTTCGGCACGACTCGGTGTTTCAGGCAGCGACGGAGGAACAATATCGTTTGTCTGCTCGTGTGTACTTATTGAAATAAAACATCGAACTAATTTTTTTTGTTGAGTTTGTCTGTTTGTTTTTTGTTAATTTTTGTGTTAAGTCTTATCTGGTAAGCTGTAATCGCGTGTCAGGTTGACCGCTTCATGCTCTGCAGATGGCGAAACCACCGTAGCATCTCGTATTGACAATAAAGAGTTACTATCGACCTCGTGTCTAATCACTGGAAAAGAGGTAGCTAATTTCATTGGCGAGGTTAGCAGAAGGTTTGCCTCTGAGCTTTGCTACATGAAATTTTCACCGTTCTTCGCCTTCACTCTATCGATTTTCAGTCATAGTCATATTCATATGGATTTCTTAATACAAAAAGCTATACGTGAGTATCAAAATACTAAACACAGTAAAAGAAATGGGCCTCATTTCAGTTTTCCAAGTCCGGTGCCAATTTTCCGACCCCAGAACGAAGACAGGCTTGGTTGCCCCGGGGCGGAATCGTACTAACACCTTGCTCATGATGGCGGACATCACTACCACTGTACTATCCGCCCCATGATTGAGAGTATACCCAAATGCAACTGAAGAACTGAAATTACAGAGCATGTTTAATAGTGTTGGTGTTTTAATTTGCCACCCATAAAGAACACTTTTGAAATTGAAATCCGATTCCAATTTTTCGATCTTTTCTTCCAGATGCATTAGAGGCTGAACAGTATTTCGTAGAAGCGTACACATACGCTTAAAACGATATAATTCTATCCATAAATGTTTCAACTTTTTCACTGGCTTAGTGATCGAGGAATTCCCATCACTTATAAAACCACTATCGCCGCGATTATATTAAAAATGAAAATGCTCTAATTATAATGAAGGTCATGCTTTACATCATCACGATTTCGGGTGGTTCTGGTTCTTTCCTTCTTTGTTTGTTTCCTTGTCTTTGAAAAACGTAGAAGAGAGCGAAGTATCACACACTGATTGTCGTTGTAACCTTCATGGCACAAACAACTACTTAAATGCTTTTCGAAGCTGGTTTTGCCATTTGAGACCTAATGGTTTTGTTGTTAATGAATATGCAGATTTCTTTTTCTTACTAGACTATACTTTCATTAAATTTGTGCTAATCGATCGTGCGAAGGAAAGCATTAAATTAACTTTAGCTTGAAACAGGTGTTGAAGGAAACAGTGTTAATATATGGCGTTATAAAACGTTACTTAAACATTGTTAAAACAAAGTCTGACCTTATCCCTCGGTAAAATTTGTTAACAATGCGAATAAACCTTTTGTTTAGAATCTGACAACATGGTTTTCAAATGATTTCATCTAGCTACAAACCCAATTTCATTCGTAACAGTACCGGCGGGAAGCGTGTAAAATTTCACTAACTACTATAATAACAACGATAAACGTCGTGATAGTGTAATCGCGAGTTCGAAGCCCACCAGTGGTTTCGAAATTTGCTCATATTTCAGCTCACTTAGTGTTAAAAGCATTATTTACAACATCTGCTGCAGTTGTACCGTTTCCTATTGAACAAAGCCTCGAACAAACCCTGTAGGTCTACTCTATGAAGTATGTATAGCGCCATTCGCCAAATGATGTAGTTCATACAACAACAATAACAAGCAAAGTGTTTATATATTAACACGTTGACCAGTGCTTCCTGCTTTGCCAACGCAGTCGGCGACAACTCATGTCAGCGGTCTGCTATTCCTTGGTAAGCTTTTCTTTGCCTAAAGTTAGCTTCTTCATATTCTAAGGCTTTTAGGGCGCGTGTGGTGCAGTGGTCGGAGGCTCCCTGCAACACACATGGGGCCGATCCTAGCGCCCGTAGCTCACAAAGCCCTCCATCGCTCCTGGGTCGGCAAATTGGTACTAAACTTCTCTGGGGGTATAGCAGCGCTGGCTCAATACATCGGTAGGCCGCTGCGAGTCATTGTAAAAGTCAGATATACATTCACTCGCCTTCAACGATGTTTAATGATGTCAAATGCATGGCGTATTCTTCAAGGATTGCTCATTGTCACGAGCTTTATCCTTCTTCCTAAAAGTTAGCTCTTAGCGAAATATTAGAGAACTAAGAGAGCCTTGTCTTCCAATGCAGTAGCAAAATGCTGAGTTGCTTTAGCTTGATTTCTTCAAACACTGCTTTATTACTTTCAGCTCATTTCTCTGGTACACGTGGCTGTGGTTACTCCGATTCTTTTCGATCTTCTCAACGGTCTCGGTCCACGGTACCCGCAATGCATTTGTGCTCCTCCACCTTGCGCAGCGGCTGCGACAGCATCTGCAATCAGCGTTTCTGGGGCTGAGGCTCCAGAACCGGTACCACTTCGACGTCCAACGTACAGCAATGAAGAACAACCACTCGGACCACCTCTCTACTCGCGTGGCTATCCACCCGCACCACCGCCACCACCGCCGCCACCACCACCGCCGTATCCATTAAGGCAGCCATATAGGCAAAGGATCCGTCGGTATGCGTTATTTTTTGAAGACAGCTCCAATTGAAGGCCTCAGTGAGGCTGAAAATCATTTTGATGGGGGCCGCCGTCATATTATATAATAGAAAAACCTTTATTTGTATCCTAGAGCCAACTTCCATTAAACCTACATAAGGGTCAATGATTTTCTAAATGGTCGCACGAGGTTCGTGCAAAAAACATTTATTCGGCTAACGTTTCGGCCACTTCGCTTTCCTCAGAGCCGCATTGATTCCAGTCTATGATCCACAGCTGGAACTTTCATTTAGTTTATTTTGTAAAGAGCCAGTCGATGACTGTAGGAAATCATTACGGCAGGGTTTCCATAGGAAAATTCAGCTAATGAACCTTTAAGACAGCTCGGGTAGTTTTCATGTTACACTAAAAAGAAGCTGATCCAAACATACCATTCTAATCAATAATTTTGCCTCAGGGTGAACTAATCAGCTTCGAATTTCGAAAACTATGAACAGCTTATCCGACAAATCAGTGTATTTGCTGAAAAGTTACCACAAATTAAAATAGAAAGAAGACATTTCCAAAGTTTACAGTTATTTTTTCCTTTCCTCTTAAGCGTTCAAGAGTTCGCGTAAATCTCTTACGTTCAGAGAAACTCTAGCGGAGTCAGAAAGTGATGACCATACAACCGGATGTACCAATAAATCCATTGGAAAAATCATTCAACAGGTGTGGTGAATTTACTCTTCCTACTGTGTAAAGCTTTCTAGACTTCAGTTTTTCTTCTTGTGAAAAAAGAAAGCTCTGAAATGAACGAGTTATTTTTTCATTACAAAAATTGAGGGTATCACTAAAAACATAGGCAGCTCTTGTCCATTCTGCGCAATCTCTTCAGTATTATAACTTCAATAATGCTGAGATATTCGCAAAACTCTGGACCGTAGGTGTCTACAGTGTGGAACGAACGCGCACTTGTCTTTTACGGTGAGTAACGCGTTCACCACCACACCATGCGAGTCCTTCGTTTCGTCTGTCTCTCAGCCTTATCTCAGCTTCAGTATTAGTTCTTCTTGATCGCTTTGTTTTATTTCTACTAATTTTTGCCCCTCAATTTAGATAATTTAATAATTTTATAATAATAATTTTTAAATTTCCATCGCCCATCTAACAGGTGTGCGCTATATTATAAACAACATTACCACTACCACGTAGCATTTTAACAATAAACCTTTACCTTGTTTAAAGCGCAATAGTTAGAGGGACTCTACAATACAGAGTGATATATCGTTAGGAGAATCCAGAGCCGTGGCCTGGCCAAGCCTTCCATCGCTCCGTGGTGGGCAAATTGATGCTAGTCTTGTATGGGATATAAACAGTGCAAAAAAGAATTCTCTGGGTTAATTCGTGTATCTCGCCTGTTATGTCATTATGTATATAAGATATGTGTTCAATCATCCCTACTTTTAATGAAGATTGGTGAACGTCGTGTGCTTCACCGCTTGTCATTTTACTGTTCATTAAATTATTTATGCGCCAAAGTTAAGAAACAGCAGTTGCTTCAAATTTGCCATCAAAATGAAGGAACTAATCCAGTGCTAGTAAGCCTAGAGAGGCGTCATTGTTTCTGGGAGTTTAAATTTCATCCTCTCAAGAAGAAAAGACAGCTAAACAAGGTCTTTCTTTTGCTTTCAGAGCATGACATCGTCAGTGGAAGATTCTCGGGATCGAATTCATCGTTCCTTGCTGACTCACTTTGGCAGGGATGTGATTGCTCTCTGCTCACCAGATCATGTTCACATCGCAATTTCTGATGGAATTGAATTCTGCATGAAAAGCAGAACTGAAATGTATTGTTACGCATTTGTTTTCTAGATTAGACACAAAATTTGAATAAGGAATACTAAAGTGTATGCCGTTGTGTTCGTTGACCATTATTATTCTGTGAATAAAACTGCTAGCATTATCTCCTGTTTTCCTGGAAATTTCTGATGTCGTTGTGATTATGGTTAAAGAAACTGAACTCTGCACTTGGCATATCAAGCGACTACTTCGTCAAAGAACTCTCTTAATTTTGAGTTCTCTGTATGTTTATAAAGTGTAAAGCTTTCTGCTTGACCAATCCTTGAGGGATGCACCATGCATTCGACACCATTCTTAGCGTAGTAGGACGACTAAGTGGGTTTTCCACCTGTACAATGAGATTTCCTTCGTAAAACGGTAATCGGCTAGGATCTAAAATTTAATTAGTCGTATTGTCTTGTTTTTCAAATGCAAGCAATGTTCACTAGGTCTTGGAAACAGTTTCTCACATTTATTAACAGTCATGAAAAAAGTTCATAATGATTTTTGCTACAGCTTCTTTCTATAGATATCTATTCAACAAATAATGCTCGATACGCATTGGACACAATGCATTTTTTAGTGAAACAGCGGCAGCTATCAGCTTTGGGCTTATATATTTCAGCAGATATTAAATAACAACCATTAAAGTCTTAAGATCTCTACATGAAAGCACATATTATGTTATTCCAACATGGTGAAAAATTGTGCCTTCGGAACCGATGGCACATTTTTCCCACTTCTTTCGTTAAAGACTCATTATTTGAAAAAGAAACCAAATTAACAAGAGCAATTTCGTCCAATAAAATGGAAGATATTCCCCGATGTAACATTTATGCTTTTAGCAACCATTCCTTTTTTAGATACTACGAAAAGTTGAACTTGTTTTCAGTTTTCCCGAAACGTTAATTCTAAACCGCAGTAATTTTCAAACCAATCATCATTTAACAACGGCAGTAATAACTCTTTCAACGCCGTCTTATGACACCGGAGAAAAACTGTTCCTCGGAACATGCGAGAGAAGAGGAGTCGGTGGCGTCGGCGTTCTCGTCAACACGAGTCTGTCCATGAACATCGATTGATTCAAACAGCTTACAACCAGAATCGGACGTTTACGATTAAAAAGGTGTGGATCAATACCAGTTTTGACAAACATCGTCGTTAACGCGCCGACATCAAACTATGACGAAGGAGAAGTCGAAGCGTTCTACATGGACTTGGAAAGGTTCTACAGAGAAGACCACACATTCTTCAAGGTCATCATTGGATGTTTTAATGCTAACATTGGACCAAGAAAAACGTCTTAAGAACACCACATTGGGAGCCTCAAAATGGAATAAAACGAATAGGGTGAGCGCCTTTTTGAGTTTATCATGGCGGCCAAGACCATCCATGGTAACTCGCAATTCGAGGAGCCTCACCGTCAACGATGGACGTGGGAATCTCCCTGTGGAGAGTACCATAACGGAACAGACCACATCATAATAAGTAAAAAGTTTTGCCTATCCGATGTCGCTGTTTTCTCAAAATTCTGCACGGGATCAGACCACCGTCTCCTTTGTGCAAGTATATTTCTCGCGAAAAGGAGAAAAAGGTGCTAAATTAAAAAAACGAAGTCCCACAACCACCACAAACTGGGACTTATTCAACTCACTAGTCGTCTGTTGGGAAGATGCTGCTGTCAAAAACATCGACGAGGAATGCGATCAGCTCATTCAGCATCTTCACGTTAGCGATATGAAAGCTGAAGGTTCGAAACTCACCAATAGACGTCTATCTCCAGAAACTCTCAAGCTAATACGCCAGCGTGGAATCGCACGAGCTGCAGGCAACCGCGAACTAACGCCCGAACTAGCGAAACAATACAGACAAGCGGTAAACGAAGATCTTAAAGGGAGAAGAGCAGCAGCAATGGTCGAAGCTGCAGAACAGACTGAGAAAAGCATTCACAAAGCCTACCGAAGCATCGCCAAGTGCCTGTGCTTGTATTTCACGTGTTATCCTCTCGTAAAAAAAGAATACGCGGTTAATCGAAGTTAAACATTGTAGTTTCTAAGATGCTGAGATATCTGCAAGACTTCGGACCGTAGATTTATGCGGTAAGGACCAAACCCGCTATTACCCTTTCCAGAGACAAACGTTTCACCTTCACACCATGCTAGTTATTCTCTTCGGCTTTCTCTCAGCTATTTGCCTACTTAACGGCGAAGAGAAGGAGACACATGGCGCGGTTGTGAACACATTAGTTTTTAAAAGGGTAATCGCGTGTGGGATCCCTACCGAAGACATCTGTGGTCCGTAGTTTCGCAAATATCTCAGCATCATATCGGTTGTATTTCACATCATACCTCGCCGTGAAAAATAATAGTAGGTAGTAAATAAAAGATGTTAATAATGCGGGTCCTTCCTTTCGCCTGTCTCTCAGCTAGTTCTATCGATCTTTTTGCCATCAGCAATCACCCATCAACAGGATTGATCTAGGGAGCCCGAAACGGTAACGAACCGAGTTAAGCTGGGGCTGCAGTTATAATCACAATTTTAACTTATTATCTACTGCCTTTTCCTTTTAATGGCAGGGTATATATTGTGAAATATAACGTTAGTGATGCTAAGATGTTGGGAAAACTCCGGACCGTAGGCATATTTCGCAATATATCTTGCCGTTAAAAAGAGTAGGTAGTAAATAATGAGTTGAAATTGTGATTATAACACAATGCAAACGTCCCCTTGGGCGACCACCTACACGTTGGCCGGACGTGTTCGTAAACAAAGTTAATCAGCTGTACCCGCAGCTGCAGTTGTTTTACAGATCACGGTATGAGACTCGCAAGCGATACCATGCTCGAACAAAACCACCACCATGGACTACGATTGCGAGAGAAAGGAACGAATGGCATATGTGTTGGGGTCCGCACAACTCGTGAAGTCGGACCGTCCAAGTATCCAAGTAAGTAATATGGCGTTACTTTATAGCATCGACAGCTAATCAATCAATCAGCAACCGTCTTGTGTTAAAGAGCACTGTTGAGTGAGCCTAAAGCATTCCAAAGGTGCTCCACTGGGTTCGGGTTCGATTCGATGCAATTGCAAAGATAAGAATGAATGGCTGTGGGCAATCGAATCAGATCAATCCGGCTTTAAAGAGCATGAAGGAGCAAATACGTTGGGCGAAAAATTTTTTTTTGAAACAACCACCTTTTGGCTTGTCTATGAAAGCCGATGAATGTCTACGAAAAAATGAACGATTATACATGTCCACAGTGCTGTAATTCATGTAGAGTGTTTCCAAAATCGCAATAGACAACCAAGCACCATTGGTTGTCAGCAAAGTGGTATTAAACTTCTTTGTAAAAGTTTTCTCTGACTTACAGAGGTAGATGTCAGCGTGTAATGAAGACATGGAAGTGCGCTTTCAATCTATACCGCAATTCCATGGAGAGCGTATAGAATCAGCATCCTTCGGTAAGTGGAGTGAAGTCCACTCCACTGTTCTTTTTGTCCATCTGCCGTCTGTTCTTCTCATTATGTGACCGGCCCGTCTGTTTCGCTCTCGATGTATATTCTCCTGGATCTCGAAGATGTGACAGATTTCGAAGGTCAAAGCTTCGCATTCCGGCTAGATATTGAGAGTGCCGGTTATGTCTTAGCAGACACAACTCAAGCGCTCTGTGAGTAGTGCGAAGAATTCTTGACGTTGTTGAAGTATCAACCTACGTCTCTGCACCATAACAGAGTGCTGGGAGGACCATAGAATCGAAGAGATGAGCGCGGACTTTCGGGTTCTTCAGTTGGTCGATGGCTTCTTTAAGAGGCCCGAATGCGGCCCAAGCTCCTCTCCTTCTTTTATCTAGCTCTTCCTTCATGCTATTTTCCATGTTCATTAATCGCCCAAGGTATACGTCTGAGGTGGTCTCTGCAATGAAGGAACTATCCAATTCAATTTTTTCGCCTTCGCACCATGGGTTTTTTTTATGAACTGGGTCTTCTGTCGAACAGAGTTTTTATGTAGAACGGGTCCACTGCTTGGTCGAGTGCTGATAGAACTGCATTCGTTTTGACACTGCCAAACGCTTTTTCATGGTCGACAAAGGTTAGGACTAGAGGCAAGTGGTATTGCCGACAGACTTCGATGACCCTGGACACGGTTTGGATGTGGTCCATGCAGCAAAAATTTTCTCGAAATCCTGCTTGTTCGACTAGTTGTGCCTAATCCAATGCCCTTGATATGCGCGAGAGGATAATCTTTGTGAGAAGCTTGTAGAGTACATTTAAGAAGCATATAGGACGATAGTTACGAAGATCCTTTCGGTCTCCTTTCTTAGGCAGGATGCGGCGGGAAGTTTTGACCATCCCATCTTCGTTCATCAGAGCTGACAGCGGAACATTATAATCACATAAGTCCCGACGGCAATTTTTCACATTGTTTCCTTTCTCTGCTGATTCCAGCAGCTTCTTCTGCATATACCGCTGTAGATCTTCCTGCAGAGCTCTTCTGCAGCTGTCATTTATTACTAGCTGCGCTAGGCGTGTTGCAGTAGGATCAAGCTTCAGTTTCCTTCTGTTTTCGAGCAACTCTTTAGTAGTGGTAGAGATGCGGTCCGACCTTCTTGTCTGAGAAGCTGAAGCGGATTCGGCACAGCTTTTCAGTCCTTCGACAAGCAGCTTGTAGTCTTGATTAGGAAAGGTGTTGGAACCGAAATCAGAAAGAAAGTAGGGATGTAAAAGTAACCGACCGCTCAAGGACGATGTAGAAGCCACCACAACAGTATTTCCCTCAAACTTGGGTAATTAAACTGCTATATTATATATTTAACGTGCGAGAAAAACCAGACTAAATGGTTTAACAGTAACTTCATACCGCTCTGTAGCTGCGTATTTTATTATAGAAACAATGAGGACAATATCCGGCCCACAAAGGGTCGGAAAATGCAATGGTGCTCGTCGAAATTGCTTGCGAACTCGTTGCGACCACGGAGGCCTGTGATAAAGATTTGGAACACCGTAGCACTGTTATCCTAAGGTTACAGAAAGAAACGAGCTCAGTTAACATTCAAGGCAATTCGAAAACAAGCACCGAAAATACTGCAACAGCGGTTGAATCTGCACGGAAAGCCACAAAACACTGGACGATGATGGATGCATGGAAAGAAATCGAAAAGAAAAGAAATGCAGGAGAATGCAATGTGCGGTGTCGGATAATGTACGAAAAAACTAGAAAAGGAAAACATTTGCACAAAATTGCTCCTTCCAATGGTGTAAAATCTGTGACATAGTGATTGTGGGACACGCGAAGAAGGAAGTGGTTCCACTCATTACAAGCAAAGCACAAAAAGGAAAATAACGGGTTGGCCTCACCGCATATCCACGAAGTCAACCGCCTCTGTCGGCTTGCTTTTTTCATTCCACATAGAAACGAACAAGGACGGCTATTTCAGAACTCCAGAGAGAATGGTCTCAACCAACCATCAAAGGTATTCATAAAAAAGACGACAAATTCCAGTCTAACCAAGAAGGAAAAGTTCGAAGACATTAATAAATGGTAGATGAAAAGAGACGGATCAAACGCAAGGAGTTATAAGATCCGTACATATCCGACGACTGCATGTGCAAAGAAATCTAATAATGCATGGTCTTTAATTTTTGCCTACTACACTTTTTACGTCATGGTATTATGGTAAATGCCACGACAAGATGCTGAGACATTTGATATACCAGACATGCCGAGACAACGCCGAATTCTCTAAAGCAGCCCTTTTTAAGGAATAGTGGAAATACCACCGAGAACTCTAAAAAGCCAATTAGTTCGCAACCACCTGTTTGATCGTTTAAGTGCATGAAAAACTGCAAAGTTTGCTTCGGTAGAGAGGTAGAGATGGCGATTGCATGAGTTCGGGTACAATTTATATAATCTCTTGTAAAGCGTGCGGAGAGGAATATATTGGCGAAACGGGTAGACCACTCTGTGTTGGTGTGAAAGAACACCTAGTTGGTAAACTTAAACCAAATACTCCACTGGCTCACATAGCGCATAGAGACATAGCGGGGAAGATTTTGAAGTAGAAGCGAGGATCCTCGCGCAAGAGTCGAAAACACAAGCGCGGAAAACTCTCGAGGCATTCTGGATTATTTCCAAGAATCCGAAAATGAACCGCAGGGAGGAATGCCTCATTATCACGCGTGATATTAGACAGTATTTAAGACTGATGCTTCGATGTGAGAGGCATATTACGTATAAACTCTGTATGTTTGGTTTCCATGTGACATATTCAGTGGAAGACTCATAGAAAGTAGTGAGTGTGCGATGAAGCCATTCTGTGTTCAATGTGATTGAAATCTTAGTTTAGCATTTTATTTGTTTGGTTATGGAGGTGTTTGACCGAGTAGATTGCAGTCGTCAACTTGACCTTTCCAGGTTCTGAGGAAGGCGAAATCCGCATAAATGTCAGTTTGCGCGCAAATAAAGAAATAACACCACCTGTTTGCTGAACAAGAATATTAAAAAAAACTTGTGTTACATGCATAAATACATATTCATAACAAGATAGTTCTCAAGAAGCTGTAGATTCAACGCTGAACACTGCCATTATATTCGTACCCATTTCCCTTGTGCTCAATGCATACTGAGCGTTACGTGGTAATGAAATGTGATTGAATATAGTTTCAGTCAAAAAACAAAGCAGTGTTTAGGTGGAAAAAAAGTATCCTTTCAGGTAAAAGATAAAAAAGTGAAAGCTCTCGCCGTTGGTCAATTCTTGAGGTACACGCCATGCATCTGACTTTGTTAAGCATAGTTAGAGGTTATTTAATGCATGTCTGACCATTGCAATAACTTATCCTCCCCTGCAAGTCTGCTACCAATTTACCCACCTCGGAGAGATGGAAGTCTTGGTGATTCTAGGGCGTGGATATCGTTCTCAATTGTGTTACAAGTTTCTAACTATTGTATCCATTCATTCCTAAAAAGGGCAACTTAAATCACGCGTTTTCTTTTTGCGGTAGATGTGAGTTAGATGTTTACATGAAGGCATCATTAGTATCACTTGTCGTTCAGTTGAGCGTTGAGTGACTCGAGAGGGCGCCAGCAGCAAATAATCTATTTTTCTTGTTTTCATGCAAGACCAGTGGGCTTTGTTGTCTGTATAAACTCGTTGAGCACCATACATTTCTTATAGGGTTTTCGTAAAGAACTCTGACCAACGGGTTAGTGGTCTCCCTACTGTACATTTGACAAAGCGGGGAATCAAGTCGCTAACGGCTCTTGTCCATCTGTTGTCAATCATTACGTGTCCGGCCAACCTTATTTTCGACAGTTTAGCATTAAGAACGGCATCTTCGACTTTTGATCGTTGACGCTGTTCGGAGCATTTAGTCGAAGTTGATCGAAGACCAATCTTTACACAGGCTTTATCAAAGTCGACGAGCATTCGTTCCACGTGGCTAATGTTTGGTGCTATAAGAACGATATCACCAGCAAAGCGAAGACGGTGTAATTGCTCACCATCGATTTTCACTCCCGCATATTCCTATTTTAATCACTCTGCCTATG
This sequence comes from Angiostrongylus cantonensis, assembly GCA_009735665.1. Classification (NCBI taxonomy): domain Eukaryota; kingdom Metazoa; phylum Nematoda; class Chromadorea; order Rhabditida; family Metastrongylidae; genus Angiostrongylus; species Angiostrongylus cantonensis. Next base: position 178,594 of record MQTX01000297.1, read on the forward strand.
TCCTCTTTTTAAGTTGACGTTAATTTCGTTGCAGAATGGTGATGTAGTTATGAAACTTTTATATAGTTCAGAAAGAATGTTTGTGAACTGAGTAGAGGCCCCTTTGCTGTCCAGGGTTTCCATGACTGCTCCTAACTCAGAGTCAAAAGCCTTGCTTAATCCGATAAAAGTGAAGCAGCGCGGTCTCTCGTAATCTCGTGGCACTTCAGTGAGTCTTGCTATCGTGTGGATGCGGCCCACCGCACTGAATCCTTTGCGCCCTCGAAACCCTAGTTGCGCATAATATGGCTATCCTCCGTCCAGTGTTTTGTTAAACCTGCTTAAAATGACTCACGATAAAAAATTGTAGACGACAAACGGCAAGCAGATTGGGTGACAGCTGCCCATCCCACATCGTGAAATTTACGTTTCATGAAAAATAGTGCAGTCATAGTGTTCTCACATTAAACAAGAGTCTTGGATTTCGATAGGTACTTTGTGAAAGCTAAGCCAGTATGTTGGTGAAGACCGGCTGAGTGTTCAGCAGGTGTTCAGCTCTTATCGGGAGTAACGCGTCGGAGCTAAAGGTGGAACGATATAGATACGATATCCTTCTTTATTTCATATGAAGGCAGGAAAAGGTGGCTTTGAGGTGATCTGGGTAGTATTCGTGAATAATTTTTTCCACTGCCTTTGTGCAAGCTGTAATTGCTTTGTCTGGGCGTCGAAAAACAATCACCTTGGTCTTGAACTTGTCGAAGTTCTGGTGGCATTTTTGAATGTTTTTCCCATTTTCCTAATCTGAACAGTTTTTTGCATAACGGCTGTACTTCTCTTTTGCGGCTCTTCTTTTAGCTACTCTCTGCACTGTTTTTCAAGTAGGGATTTGAGTTTCTGGTTTTCGGTATATCATGCGGTTACACGTTGGCGTATCAGCTCGAGTGTTTCTGGAGGCAGAATTCACTTGGCGACCGTAGAACTATCCGTTTCCATGCCTTTAACATAAAGATGTTTCATAAACCAATGGTATTCCTTGTCGATGATATCAATAACGAAATTTCCCAACAGCCGACTAATGATCTCAACAAGTTCCCATCTATGGCGGTTTCGAATTTGGTGTTTTAAACTTCATGGATTTCTCTCTTTTCTACAAGAAATAAAATGTTGAATAAAGACGATAATTTGATTCCGCGTTTCTGGACAACAGGAACATCGGATGGGCAAAACTTCAATTTACTGTGATGTATGTGGTTTATTTCGTCATGGCGGCCCTCCATCAGGAAACTCCTAGCTCGAGCGCTAAGAGCAATGGTTTTGGAAGTGTGAGTAACCACTTTTTCCAAAATTTTTTTTAAGATTTTTGTTTCCAGGATCCTGGTCTTCATGATAAACTCAAGTAGTTGCTCACTCTCTATTCGTTCCACCTAATCAGTGGGTCCCAGCGCAGCGTTTTTCTTACGTCCATGTGGATCCAATCTTAGGGTTAAAATCTCCCATAATGACCTTAAAAAATGTGTCCTTTCTCTGCAGAACTTTCCTGGATCCACATAGAATTTGTCGATTTCGTCTTTGTTATAGCCTGATGTTGGTGCGTCGACGACGAAGACTGTTGCATTCATCAACATCTCTTCAGGCGCAAACGTCCGACTGGGTTGTCAGTTCTTACAAAGGATCCTTGTTCATAGTCTAACTCATGACGACGACACCGATGCCACGGAGTTCTCTACTATGGCATGTACATGGAAACAGTTTTTTCCCCGGTGTCATAGACGCCATTGAATGAGTGGAGGCTTTTCGTACCAGCCAATCTGATGGACGACCTTATCCTTTTTGTCTGCATCATTCAAGTCTTCTACCGAGGAGTCAGAAGCAAGTCGACGTGCACTTTGGATACAACTCGTTACCTTAGCCCTTCAAAATTTAAGCAACCTACTTCCATACACTTCTCAGCCTTTGGTGGCAAAGAGATTTTAGTAGCCTTCCCTTACTCGTTCTTCCCATAGCTGATGCATCGGGTTCTCGCTTGGGGTCAGGGTAGTGAGACGCACATATTTTACAATGTTCAGCTTCTCATACCTATATACAGCTTGTTGAGCGCTAAACATGGAGGCTGAATATACTCACAAATATCTTGTCAGTCTCTCCTAAACTAGACGAAAAGGTTGTTTGTTCGAAGGGACCACCTTCCTTACACTTCTCAGTCACATGTTTTTGGACGGATTAAGTCTTAGGAGAAGGTCTGCATAAACGAGAGCACACCTAAGCGCACACACTTAAATACTTCTTTGCAGACATAGAAGGTGTGTGGGAAAGCGGAGCTTTCGAAACAGAGTCCAGCCGCTGGATTCCACTGGCTTCTCAGCGAATGGTGATGTAGTTATGAAACTTTTATATAGTTCAGAAAGAATGTTTGTGAACTGAGTAGAGGCCCCTTTGCTGTCCAGGGTTTCCATGACTGCTCCTAACTCAGAGTCAAAAGCCTTGCTTAATCCGATAAAAGTGAAGCAGCGCGGTCTCTCGTAATCTCGTGGCACTTCAGTGAGTCTTGCTATCGTGTGGATGCGGCCCACCGCACTGAATCCTTTGCGCCCTCGAAACCCTAGTTGCGCATAATATGGCTATCCTCCGTCCAGTGTTTTGTTAAACCTGCTTAAAATGACTCACGATAAAAAATTGTAGACGACAAACGGCAAGCAGATTGGGTGACAGCTGCCCATCCCACATCGTGAAATTTACGTTTCATGAAAAATAGTGCAGTCATAGTGTTCTCACATTAAACAAGAGTCTTGGATTTCGATAGGTACTTTGT
>MQTX01000297.1:181505-202851 GCA_009735665.1 Angiostrongylus cantonensis
CGGGAGTAACGCGTCGGAGCTAAAGGTGGAACGATATAGATACGATATCCTTCTTTATTTCATATGAAGGCAGGAAAAGGTGGCTTTGAGGTGATCTGGGTAGTATTCGTGAATAATTTTTTCCACTGCCTTTGTGCAAGCTGTAATTGCTTTGTCTGGGCGTCGAAAAACAATCACCTTGGTCTTGAACTTGTCGAAGTTCTGGTGGCATTTTTGAATGTTTTTCCCATTTTCCTAATCTGAACAGTTTTTTGCATAACGGCTGTACTTCTCTTTTGCGGCTCTTCTTTTAGCTACTCTCTGCACTGTTTTTCAAGTAGGGATTTGAGTTTCTGGTTTTCGGTATATCATGCGGTTACACGTTGGCGTATCAGCTCGAGTGTTTCTGGAGGCAGAATTCACTTGGCGACCGTAGAACTATCCGTTTCCATGCCTTTAACATAAAGATGTTTCATAAACCAATGGTATTCCTTGTCGATGATATCAATAACGAAATTTCCCAACAGCCGACTAATGATCTCAACAAGTTCCCATCTATGGCGGTTTCGAATTTGGTGTTTTAAACTTCATGGATTTCTCTCTTTTCTACAAGAAATAAAATGTTGAATAAAGACGATAATTTGATTCCGCGTTTCTGGACAACAGGAACATCGGATGGGCAAAACTTCAATTTACTGTGATGTATGTGGTTTATTTCGTCATGGCGGCCCTCCATCAGGAAACTCCTAGCTCGAGCGCTAAGAGCAATGGTTTTGGAAGTGTGAGTAACCACTTTTTCCAAAATTTTTTTTAAGATTTTTGTTTCCAGGATCCTGGTCTTCATGATAAACTCAAGTAGTTGCTCACTCTCTATTCGTTCCACCTAATCAGTGGGTCCCAGCGCAGCGTTTTTCTTACGTCCATGTGGATCCAATCTTAGGGTTAAAATCTCCCATAATGACCTTAAAAAATGTGTCCTTTCTCTGCAGAACTTTCCTGGATCCACATAGAATTTGTCGATTTCGTCTTTGTTATAGCCTGATGTTGGTGCGTCGACGACGAAGACTGTTGCATTCATCAACATCTCTTCAGGCGCAAACGTCCGACTGGGTTGTCAGTTCTTACAAAGGATCCTTGTTCATAGTCTAACTCATGACGACGACACCGATGCCACGGAGTTCTCTACTATGGCATGTACATGGAAACAGTTTTTTCCCCGGTGTCATAGACGCCATTGAATGAGTGGAGGCTTTTCGTACCAGCCAATCTGATGGACGACCTTATCCTTTTTGTCTGCATCATTCAAGTCTTCTACCGAGGAGTCAGAAGCAAGTCGACGTGCACTTTGGATACAACTCGTTACCTTAGCCCTTCAAAATTTAAGCAACCTACTTCCATACACTTCTCAGCCTTTGGTGGCAAAGAGATTTTAGTAGCCTTCCCTTACTCGTTCTTCCCATAGCTGATGCATCGGGTTCTCGCTTGGGGTCAGGGTAGTGAGACGCACATATTTTACAATGTTCAGCTTCTCATACCTATATACAGCTTGTTGAGCGCTAAACATGGAGGCTGAATATACTCACAAATATCTTGTCAGTCTCTCCTAAACTAGACGAAAAGGTTGTTTGTTCGAAGGGACCACCTTCCTTACACTTCTCAGTCACATGTTTTTGGACGGATTAAGTCTTAGGAGAAGGTCTGCATAAACGAGAGCACACCTAAGCGCACACACTTAAATACTTCTTTGCAGACATAGAAGGTGTGTGGGAAAGCGGAGCTTTCGAAACAGAGTCCAGCCGCTGGATTCCACTGGCTTCTCAGCGAAGCATAAGGTTGGCTTCGGTGCGCGGTTAACCTCCCCTCTGCAACATGGGGAAGCACGGCGTTGCTTTGCAGCTAACTGGAGTAACGTCCTTCTATGTGGGAGATCTGTGGTGAATCGGTCTTTGAGCTATTAACTAGAGCTCATAGGGAGCCGAAGATGTCGAAACGTTAACCGAATAACAGTTTGGTAAGGGCTTCATGTTGGCTTATCAATTAAATAGGGTGGACCTGATCGCATTCGATGAATAATGTTAGTCTTTTCATGATTGCTTTCTAGACAAGAACTAAAAATTTGCTTCTTTAACAACCGTTTTATCCGAAATTTAGCACAACTCTGCACCAGGTCCACAAAACCTTTCATCCTCCCAGGATCGGGAATTTAGTAGCGGGCTAGTTCCGAACAACGCTTTTTGAATTTTACCGAGATTTTCTCAGAAGAAGCCACTCGTGTGTGAAGAACAAGAACTACTTGCATATTTTGGCTGGTAAGCTACTATTGTTTACCTGATCCGAAAAAGCATGAATAATCACTTTTTCCGCATACCGCAATGACGTCATGCAGTAGTGCTGAGGAAAATTCTGGTGATAACTTCAGCAATAGGACGCGTATGGCGCAGTCTTCGGAGGAGCCCTGAAACACCCGTAGGATCGATCGCCGCGCCTATGGCTCACCAAGCCTTCCATTCCTCCAAGGTTGGCAAATTGGTACCAGACTTATTTGGGAGAGCAGCAGTACCGGCTTAATACATCAGTAAGCCACCGCGAGTCATTGGAAAGACCATATATGCTTTCAATCACCTCCAACGATACTTAATGAAGTCGAATGCATGGCGCATCCCTCAGGGATTGATCAGCGCTGAGAGCTTTTTTATCTTCAGCAATATGAATCATTTTTGCTTCTAACATTTATTCAGACTTGTGCAACAATTTGGGATATTGAAATGATCAAAACGGTTCAGTACTGACTTTCTATTTACTGCATATTATTATTTTCACAGCAAGGTGTGGTGTGAAATAGAACGTGATGCTGAGATAATTGCAAAACTTGGACCCTAGGTCAGATCCAAACCCGTAAAAACCCTTTACAGTGACTTGCGTGTTACCCACTGCACCACTGAGGCCCTTGGTTTCCTTTCACTCAGCCCGTTTTTTACCTATCAGTGCCACCAAAAAGAATTTTTAATTTTTAAATGTCAGTTCTTACAAAGGATCCTTGTTCATAGTCTAACTCATGACGACGACACCGATGCCACGGAGTTCTCTACTATGGCATGTACATGGAAACAGTTTTTTCCCCGGTGTCATAGACGCCATTGAATGAGTGGAGGCTTTTCGTACCAGCCAATCTGATGGACGACCTTATCCTTTTTGTCTGCATCATTCAAGTCTTCTACCGAGGAGTCAGAAGCAAGTCGACGTGCACTTTGGATACAACTCGTTACCTTAGCCCTTCAAAATTTAAGCAACCTACTTCCATACACTTCTCAGCCTTTGGTGGCAAAGAGATTTTAGTAGCCTTCCCTTACTCGTTCTTCCCATAGCTGATGCATCGGGTTCTCGCTTGGGGTCAGGGTAGTGAGACGCACATATTTTACAATGTTCAGCTTCTCATACCTATATACAGCTTGTTGAGCGCTAAACATGGAGGCTGAATATACTCACAAATATCTTGTCAGTCTCTCCTAAACTAGACGAAAAGGTTGTTTGTTCGAAGGGACCACCTTCCTTACACTTCTCAGTCACATGTTTTTGGACGGATTAAGTCTTAGGAGAAGGTCTGCATAAACGAGAGCACACCTAAGCGCACACACTTAAATACTTCTTTGCAGACATAGAAGGTGTGTGGGAAAGCGGAGCTTTCGAAACAGAGTCCAGCCGCTGGATTCCACTGGCTTCTCAGCGAAGCATAAGGTTGGCTTCGGTGCGCGGTTAACCTCCCCTCTGCAACATGGGGAAGCACGGCGTTGCTTTGCAGCTAACTGGAGTAACGTCCTTCTATGTGGGAGATCTGTGGTGAATCGGTCTTTGAGCTATTAACTAGAGCTCATAGGGAGCCGAAGATGTCGAAACGTTAACCGAATAACAGTTTGGTAAGGGCTTCATGTTGGCTTATCAATTAAATAGGGTGGACCTGATCGCATTCGATGAATAATGTTAGTCTTTTCATGATTGCTTTCTAGACAAGAACTAAAAATTTGCTTCTTTAACAACCGTTTTATCCGAAATTTAGCACAACTCTGCACCAGGTCCACAAAACCTTTCATCCTCCCAGGATCGGGAATTTAGTAGCGGGCTAGTTCCGAACAACGCTTTTTGAATTTTACCGAGATTTTCTCAGAAGAAGCCACTCGTGTGTGAAGAACAAGAACTACTTGCATATTTTGGCTGGTAAGCTACTATTGTTTACCTGATCCGAAAAAGCATGAATAATCACTTTTTCCGCATACCGCAATGACGTCATGCAGTAGTGCTGAGGAAAATTCTGGTGATAACTTCAGCAATAGGACGCGTATGGCGCAGTCTTCGGAGGAGCCCTGAAACACCCGTAGGATCGATCGCCGCGCCTATGGCTCACCAAGCCTTCCATTCCTCCAAGGTTGGCAAATTGGTACCAGACTTATTTGGGAGAGCAGCAGTACCGGCTTAATACATCAGTAAGCCACCGCGAGTCATTGGAAAGACCATATATGCTTTCAATCACCTCCAACGATACTTAATGAAGTCGAATGCATGGCGCATCCCTCAGGGATTGATCAGCGCTGAGAGCTTTTTTATCTTCAGCAATATGAATCATTTTTGCTTCTAACATTTATTCAGACTTGTGCAACAATTTGGGATATTGAAATGATCAAAACGGTTCAGTACTGACTTTCTATTTACTGCATATTATTATTTTCACAGCAAGGTGTGGTGTGAAATAGAACGTGATGCTGAGATAATTGCAAAACTTGGACCCTAGGTCAGATCCAAACCCGTAAAAACCCTTTACAGTGACTTGCGTGTTACCCACTGCACCACTGAGGCCCTTGGTTTCCTTTCACTCAGCCCGTTTTTTACCTATCAGTGCCACCAAAAAGAATTTTTAATTGATAAATTCGGTCCTGGTAAAATTAAGAAATTTTAAATTAGGACGTCAGTGCTGCAGGGAGTAACACGTGAGTCCTAGGGAGAGGTATTCACGGGTTAAAATCTGGCCTAGAGCCCAAGTTTTGAAAATATCTCAACATCATAGACTTGATATTATTTCCAAAAGTCTGTACGGCTTTAAATCTTAGTGCTACCAACTTTCTTATAGTATAGATGTTGCTGTGAGACCCAGTAAAACGACAGAATAAAATAATGCCGTCAACCTTATTTTTCGAGTGCACTTCATCAAAACCAGTGATCGACCTCATTTACCTCTAATACTAGTAGGGGATCGCATCACATGACCATGACCGCCATTATATCGATCGCGACCACACACAACATCAGCAATAGGACGCGTATGGCGCAGTCTTCGGAGGAGCTCTGCAACACCCGTAGGATCGATCTCCGCGCCTATGGCTCACCAAGCCTTCCATTCCTCCAGGGTTGGCAAATTGGTACCAGACTTATTTGGGAGAGCAGCAGTACTGGCTTAATACATCAGTAAGCCACCGCGAGTCATTGGAAAGACCAGATATGCTTTCAATCACCTCCAACGATACTTAATGAAAGACCCAGTAAAACGACAGAATAAAATAATGCCGTCAACCTTATTTTTCGAGTGCACTTCATCAAAACCAGTGATCGACCTCATTTACCTCTAATACTAGTAGGGGATCGCATCACATGACCATGACCGCCATTATATCGATCGCGACCACACACCTCGTCAATCGCCTTTTGAGGAAGGCTGTTGGTCGACGACTGGTCCGCCTCGTGATGATCGTCAGCCGCTGGCAAACACGCAACTTCCGTCTAATGACAGAAATCCTTTTTTAGTGGTGAAGATATCGAATCACTTTCTCTCTTTTTACTTCTGTTCAGCAAACACGAGGTGTTATTTTATTTCTTTATTTACGTACAAGCTGACGTTTCGGCGGATTTCGCCTTCTTCAGAGCCTGGAAAGGTCACGTTGACTGCAATCTACATGGCCAAACACCTCCATAACCAAACAGAGAAAATGCTAAACCAAAATTTCAATCACATTGAACACAGAGTCTTTGCATACTCACCGCTTTCTATGAGCCTTCCACTTAATATCTTATGTGGAGACCAACCGCGCAGTGTTCACATGGAAACGTAATGTGCCCGTCCCATCAAAATAGCAGTCTTATATACTGCCCAATATCACGCGTGAACATTTTTAAATCTTTTTTTGCTGTTCGAATCGCCTTTGGAAGCCTTTGAGAAAATTATGACCGTAATGTTGCTGTTTTCCATTTTCTTATTATCACTAATTATCTATAATTAGTGACAGATGCTATTATTATTATTGCTATTAGTATTGTGGGCTCGCTTAACGCAGTGGTTAGAGGTGCGCTGCAATACGCATGGGTTCCGTCCCGCGCCCCAGGTTCAACCAAGCCCTCCATTTCTCGGGTCGGCAACTTGGTACCAGACTTCTCTAGAAAGATGGCAGCAGTGACTGGAAGCATCGCTGGGCCACCGCGAGTCATTGTAAAGGCCAGATATGCATTCAGTCACCTCCAATGATGCTTAACGAAGTCGAATTCTTGGCACATACCTCAGGAATCGATCACAGACGAGAGCTTTATCCTCTACAGCTTTATTATTATTGTTACCACTGTTTTTATTGCTATTACTTCTACTATTATTTTACTATCATTATGACTTTAGAACATAGAATTTACAATGATTATTTCCACTTCTTCCTTCAAACCGCTTCGTTCTAGAGCAGGGGTGATGGTCGTTCAGTTGAAGTTTCGCGAGCAATTCTACTCACCAAGGCAGTGTCCCGGCGTATTCGTAGAAAAAAAAACGAACGAAACGAATAACAGCATTCCATACAATCTGAATGTTTTCCTCTCCCATTCTTATGACCACTAGCTTCCTTTAATTTCACTTGTGTTCATGTTATATTAAAAGTTTTGGAAACAAACGATTGACGTATGTATTCATTGAAACGACTGTACGGCGGCATCAGAATGTCTCCTATGACTCGTATGTATGTATTGGAAATGACGACAGGCGCTCTCTAGTCAAACATCAGGCATTCTCTGTTGAACCATATTTGCAATCGGTCTGTCACGCGTCCTACTGAGCACAGTCGCTTTTTTAATCTCTGAATCCACCCTTTCCCTCGTACATGTGTTAAAATCGATGCATTTCTAGTGTTATGTGTTAATTCACTTCGTTAAGATTTCGCTTCCTCAATATATTGAAAATGACGGCAAGCGCTGTCTACTCAAACATTAGCCATTCTCTAGTGTGAAATATTTGCAATCAGTCTGCGCATTTCCTGCTGATCGCAGTCATTTTTGTAGTCTCTGGATCCGCCTTTTTCTTTGCGCATGCATTGAAATCAATGCATCGTTAATGCTATGTGTTAATGTCTCTCGCTAAGATTCTGCTTCCGTACCTATTAAGGTGTAAAATGTTCAAGAGTAACAACCATTGATTTTCTTGCAACATATTCTCACTAATACCTTCTTGGACTATTGAGGTAACACGAGGTCACAGAAAGGTTTATTCGGCTAACGCTTCTACGTCTTCCTCTTTCTCAGAGCTGATGATCCGAATCGATGAACAACAGCCGTCACTTCTCTTGATTTGGTGTCTTTGTTGTACTATTAAAAATATATACACACTACCATCTGAACTGCCTTTAGCAAGTTGAGAGCTAAATAGCTTGAAATAGGCTTGTATGTGCTCGTTTGTGAAATGTTGGATCGTTCCAGAGTAAGTATAAATCTTATTTTTGTGGTCTAGTTTCAAGCTTCTGCTGCCGAATTCACGAGCAGTCTACTATGAGAAAGGTGTACGCAATCACACTAGATCACTTGTCGTTGAGTACTTCTGTATACAGCAAAGAAATAAGTCGTTCAAGGCCAGTAGAAGTGAGCATCCCCTCCGTTTTGCTACTTTCGTCTAACAGGGAATGATTAACGTAGCCTCGCGACTAATCGTTTCAAGAATCCTTCTTGGGAAAGATCCAGAAACAAACAGATATAATCTAGGAAATTGAGTATACATCTGTGAAATTTGTTCGGTCTCAAGGTTCCTACTGACAAGGAATTTAAAGGCTGTGACTGGGCTTGCCAAACGTAGCAAAAGAAATCTTTGCTGACATTGAGGGGAATGTGTAGTGGAATCGTTTGTAGTCGCTTCTTAACTGACTCACAACTCTCCGTTGAAATTCGATTACATCACCACCACAGTACTGCTTCTGACTCAGCTGTTAATAACTGTGGCTAATGATCGTAAGTGCAGGACGATCCTACTACTTTTCCATTGCTAGGCAAAGAATCGAAATTATCCACAATTGCAATCTTTCGCTAGAAAACGCGAAATGCAGAAGTTTAATCCACTGTATTCGAAAAAAATCTCATATGTCAAGAACGTAAAAGTGTTCAGCGTTGATCAGTTCGGTAAATATTCCAAGGTTCCATAGATTGCATTCTATCTAGCATTGTTAGAGGTGATTGAATGAATGTATAGCCCACATAGTAACTTGCGGAAGTTCGTTGATGTATCAAATCGAGGATTCTGCAATTCCAGACAAGTTTGGTACAAATTTACTAACCTAGAAGAGATGGGGAGGATGGATTGGTAAGTCACACGGGAACGGTCGAAGCAAAGGCCACTTAAGGAAACCCTTAACCACTGTGCTACATACGCCACTATGAAGGTATGCGATAATCAAACATTTATAAAACGTCGCTAGTTTTGATGACGAAAACATGCAAGCTCGATTTGCCTTCTGATAAATTGACGTTAAAACATCACTACTCATCGCAATGGCAACATACGTTGTTAGCGCTGCTGTCAGTAGTCTTGTCGGTTGCTATGTAGCTTAGCTCGATAGTATTCGTTCCCTAAAGCTACTGTGCACCACTTCCTTTCATTGTCCGTCAACTTACCTCTTTATTTATCAATTCGTTTGCTGTTATTTCTTATTTATTGTACCAGATTTTTGCATTTTACTGCAAACGAAATTCCTAAAAATCGAATGTTAGTCATCGAATATTTAACTATAGCAGTAGGACAGTTTCTGTTACCCCGTGTTGTGTTATTTCTTAATTTTTGTTTTCCTACAAAAAATAGGCCCAATGGTCATTTTGCCTACGAAATTTGAAATAGAAAGGAGTTTTGAATGTAGATGCACTCAGACTCTGATTGGATTGCAATTTCACTACTTAGAGACATCGTCCCAACAGATATGCTGGTCATTGCATTTTTCCAATCGGTTTGTTGCCAACAATCAAAGGTTCCGATTAAGGGTTTGGTTGCGACTTAATGACCTGTCGTCTTCTTTCCATATCTACTTCCCGATCGCGGTTTTCTCTGTAATCCCACGAATACCTCTTCAAGGTGGTCTTCGATGGGAGCAGTGACTGCCGCTTATTGATCCCAGAGCGATTTGCTTCGCTTCGACAGTTTCTGTTACCCCGTGTTGTGTTATTTCTTAATTTTTGTTTTCCTACAAAAAATAGGCCCAATGGTCATTTTGCCTACGAAATTTGAAATAGAAAGGAGTTTTGAATGTAGATGCACTCAGACTCTGATTGGATTGCAATTTCACTACTTAGAGAGATCGTCCCAACAGATATGCTGGTCTTTGCATTTTTCCAATCGGTTTGTTGCCAACAATCAAAGGTTCCGTTTAAGGGTTTGGTTGCGACTTAATGACCTGTCGTCTTCTTTCCATATCTACTTCCCGATCGCGGTTTTCTCTGTAATCCCACGAATACCTCTTCAAGGTGGTCTTCGATGGGAGCAGTGACTGCCGCTTATTGATCCCAGAGCGATTTGCTTCGCTTCTTTGCGATTAGGAACCACCAACTGAATGAAAACTCATTAGCACGTTTTGTTGTTGATGGGACTTGCAAGGAAAACAATCACGAGTGTACACTGGGCGTTTTGCATCAAACGATTGCCCTTATATGCTCCAATGTTTTGCGTCAAATTCGATTTTTTAACTTTTTACAGTAGTCTTGGTAATAGTTCTTAAACGTTTAGCACTGTGTGATTATTTTGTAGATAAAAATCTATTTCTGGGGTGGGATATCGCAGTGGTTAGTTATACCGTCGATTAAGAAGCAATGGCGCTTCGACCCTCTCCCGAACGGGCTCCTCGAATTCACGCGTAAACGCCTTAGTCCGGTATCTCTAAGATTCCAAGGAGGAACGTCTCGACCAGAATTCTGCTGCATTTATAACGATGGAGAATTGCTCAAACAATAAACGAAACAATACGCGAAATATTCAAGCACCTTCTTGGAGGGGGAGTGCGAAGAAAAACGATTCGAATGGAAGAAGTGTTGGCATCCGCACAGTAGATGTGGTGACGGGTTATTCAAAAAAACAAAAAAAAACTTTTCACTAAAACGCTCTGAACGCCAAAGTAAACTCTTAGACTCTCTAAGACCCCGGCACTGACTAAATAATTTTCCATAATCTTTTTGAGCAAACACGAGGTGTTACTTCGCTCTTTATTGACGGTAATGCTGACATGTCAATGGGTATCGTTTTCAATCGATTGAAATCCTGGTTTAGTATTTTCATGATGAAAAAGGTCGAATTTTAGACGGAAAATTATACATTGCAAATAAGCCGTGTAAAGCACAGTGGTTGGAGTTGATAGAGCAAGCAAGACTGTCATTACTTCGGAATCGATGAAGTGGAACCTCACTTGTTTGGAAAAAGAAGAACTACCTCTGGACTTAAAAGGAAATCAACTCGCTTGGCATTCAACGACACACGTGAAGATGACAAAATTTTTAAAAACGCTACCAAACAAGTAATCAAATACGAAGCCATAAGTAGATGCTGAATGCGAGGAAAATTTCCGGAAAAAAGTGTTGAGATCCTAATGGTACGTAAAGCTGGCCTATATGAAAAAAATAGAGGGTAAACGATAAAGCTATCGGCGTTGACTAACTCCTGACGAATCCGTCATGTATTCGACTTCATCAAGCATCGTTAGAGATGACTGAATGCACATCGGTCCTATTGATTAGTTTTCAGTAGCCTATTGATACTTTATTTTAGTGCTGCTATCTTCTTAGACAAGTCTGTTATCAAACTGCCAACCCCAAAGAGATGGAAGGCTTGGTGAGCGCAAGGCATGGAATCGAACGAACGACCACGTATATAAAGAATCCTATCAATAGGGGCGCGCGTGGCGCAGTGGTTGGAGGCGCCACTGTGGCGCGCACGTGAAATGCGCCCATGGCCCACCAAGCCTTCCATCCCTCCGGGGTCGGCAAATTGGTACCAGACTTGTCTGGGAGGATAGCAGCACTGGCTTGATACATCGGCCGGCCACCGCAAGTCATTGTAAGGGCCAGATATGCATTCATTCACCTCCAACGATGCTTAATGAAGTCGAATGTATGGCGCATCCCTCAGGGATTGATCAACGCCGAGAGCTTTATCCTTTATCCTTTATCAGTAGGGAATAAAACAATGAGTTTATGTGAATGATTATGATCTCTGGCAAAAATAAGCCGTTGGATTTGAGGAAAATTGGAAAAGGATTTTTGTTCTAGTTAGCTGGTGGATAGCAGCCGCACAGAATACTACATGGGCGAGGACTGTGTCTGTGTCATGTCATTGGATTAGCCTGAGGTATGGCGCCAGATCACGCGTGATGATTTCGGTATCGATGTATGTTCTCTTGGATCCTAAGATGGGAAACGTTTCGAAGGTCTGAGGTGCGCATTCCGGCCAGACATTGTTGATGCCAGTTAAGCTTCAGCATACATCGTCCAAGGATTTTGTGGGTGGTGTGGGGATTTCGAATTATCAGTCAATGCCGAGGTCAACAGAAAGTCGATCTTGGAAAATCTGAATTCTCTGTGTTTAATAACGAAGACGACTTAGCCATGTTCTCGAAGCGTGCACGAACGTTTTCTCGCAAAAGAATAGGCTTGAGTTTAAGCTTAACCTATCTCGTCACTTATCTCTCACTATTAGCGTCGAAATGGACACACACGAGTACGTGACTGAGTTCGAACGCTCTGGAAGTTTGCGGTGCCATGGGAACTCGCTATTGATCAAAATTCTACCACAGCTTTCGCCCTGTGCAAAGATCCTGCCAAATTGCCACAGCTCTTCTCATTGTTCATCTAAAATCCAACCAACTGCTACGCCCATATAGCTTTTTTTTTCTCGAAACAGCTTTAACATGGCTTCTTTGAATCTCTTGGCCAATTGCTCTTTAATCCGCAAGTCTCAGATAACATCATGGAATTGTTTCACTTCTCTACTCGCGCCTTTCTTAATTCGTTTGTATTATTTTGTGTACAATGCTCGAAATAGCTGTTACATCTGTTAGGCTTTGAGGAGTAAACGCAATTTTTCGCAACCATTTTATCACTCGGAAGCATGTGTAACTCTGTAGTAGAGGAACCGTGCCAAATACCACTACATGCACGTAGTCATTGGTTCAATCCCGCCCTGCAGAATAAACAAGGTTGTTATCATTCCAAACTCTGAAAATTGTGCCACATATCAGGAATAATACTGTTTTCGGTAAGACTGTACAAGTCACTGGAAATATGCTTTCATTTAGCTCAATGACGATTGGTGAAGAAGAGGACATGCCGCATCCTAACATTAGAGCTTGATCAACTCCGAAGGCTTTATTCTTTTGCCCTTTGATTATCAATTTCGCCGTTGACTGACACTTCACTATTTCTTTTCGATCTCTTCGTTGATTGGTCGCAGTATTTTTCCTGTTATGGAATAGTCATACTCGCAACGTGACAAACTTTCCATCATCACCAAAGCAAACGACTATCGATAGTGGGCGACATCGGAATTCTCTAACATGGATATTTTAGTATTCCAGGTAAACCGCTGTTGGCAGCCATTTGAAAAGAAACCGCGGTCTCTGTTTGCGATTACACTTGTGGATGACGGATTGAAAACAACTAATCCAACAAAAGAAGTGCTGGTTTCAGTGCAATATCGCACGCGCGACGATGTCGCATATCGTACGCACGTTCCTGAAACCTTGCATTCCTTCACCTCTGTATTCAGATTTAATGTGAAAGAATAGCTGCTTACTTACTTGATGCTTGAATGGCTCCTCTTCACTTGTTGTGCAGGTCCCACCATGATCTCCATTTTTCGGATACTTACTGGTTAAGGCACTGTGATTCCTTGGAATCCCGAGGTCAGCCTGGTCAAAGTCTGCCCAGGTCCCACCGCAGGCAGTGGCAGCCCTTGTGAATAAGAGGGAGATTCGCCACCATACGACTTTGGTACCAGGACGGTGGTGGATCCTGGTGTTTGTTTATTCTTCGCTAGGCTTCCTGATTGAAAAGCCCGACTCCTTCTCAGCTTGGGAGACCCTGCCAGGAGTTGGTTCCCCTGCTGTACGTCGCAGTCTGACACCCAGGAACACCTCCCCGCATATATATATTAAACCGTTGGGAGGGTAGAAATTAAATGGTTCATAAATATTTTCCTATGTTTTATGTTGTATTATCTGCGTTTCCCAAATTAGTTGATGTGGTGGAATATCTTGATAACAGGTTGAGTGGAACCTTTTCGCAAGACTTCACAGTGAAATAACGCTTGTGCAGGTCCGATATATGTTAACCGAGTGCTTGCTGCGGAAATATTTAGTAATCACAGCGTTGCTGAAGGTGCTCTTAAAAAACTCATTAGCTTAAGATAGCTTCCTGGCGAAAACGTAAAGACTCGGGTTGTTTTTTTTTCAATTTGGAATACTTAAGTTTTCCCCGTTTGCGTTTAAAATTGTAAGTTAGCAGACGACATCATTTCCTATTTTTTAAACAAACTGTTATGAAACGGGATTTCGTTTTATTCTTGAAATTCAAACACAGTCTTTTCAATAAAAGCTTTTCGAGTAAACTTTTTTATACGTATGAAAGCTCGATTCCATTGTTCGTTCACCACCTTTCTTCTGAATCTTCAGGTAAGGGTGAACATTATTCTTGTCTTGTTATGGGTAACTGTGAGCTCTACGATATTCCATTAAAAAAATATAACTTTTCTTCATTGTATTTCTTCGATATTTTCTCAGGAAATATCTTATAATTGGGCAGTAACCTGATAAAATAGTTCAAATGAGACCTACTCTGATAGGTGTTAACCAATGAAGTTGTCTTGTAAAAAAATACGTTGAGCTTCTTACTGACTATCTATGAATCCGTACACACACCATCTTGTTGTCATCGTTCACTTCTCATAAGACTAATGCGTTTATACGCGTTTTTTGAAACATTCGCGAATTTTGCAAGGAATCTAGGTGATGGTAATTTACAGGTGATGTCGAATCTCACTACCACCTGTCATGATGGGCTGATCCTGCCTGCATTGGCTGTTTCTCCAGAAAACGCTATCCTGTACCTTATTGGTCTTTTATACAGTTTCCTTGGTATTTCCATTGCAGCTGATGTGTTTATGTGTTCCATAGAGAAAATCACCAACACCACAAGGTACTCATCTACTGATTTTGTTTACTTTTTCAAACAGTTTGTATTTTACATAGTAATAGTTACGGCATCTGCATGAATAACATAAACAAAGCGGATTTTTATACCTTCTATCTTCCGATTGATTAAATGGCTTTAATTTTTCCTTTTTTTTTTCTTCGATTCGCCACTGGTTAATCAAGCTCCGGCAGGGTGTTCTTAACGGATCTTGATTACCGAGTGCCGACCAATCTTGTTAAATGCAAGCCATTTCTGGAATTGCTAATAAAAACTTTTTTCAAGGCACTCCTACAACTATAATTTTCTATTTTAGGAGCGGAGTATGAATAGTTGTTTATTGAATGTGGTAGACAAGTATTCTTTAGAAAAGTTCGCAAACGTGCCGAAAAAGGTGTGTTGATAGCTGGCAATCTTCCAGAGGATGAGGAGTACGAAGAAGTGAAAGTGTGGAATCCAACAGTGGCAAATTTAACACTGATGGTAAGATATGGTTTAATATACAAAGGTATAGTATATTTTTTGAAGCATGTAGAGAAATCATGCGAAAGATGTTTAGTTAAAACTGGACGTCTATTATAGTCGTTCGTTTAGGCTCTCGGAAGTAGTGCTCCAGAAATTTTGCTCTCTATTATTGAAATCGTAGGAAGCGGTTTCCGAGCTGGTGAGCTAGGTCCGGGAACGATTGTTGGTGAGATTACGATTCGTTTATGTTGAAATTTTCTTGTGCCATTGGTGAACTCTGATAAATAGTGCAAATGGATTTGCAACGTATTGCTTACAAGGTGCTTTTGAACTGAAATTTTATACTATTGGGTTGGGCTGATAGAGTGCCTTCTAGCCAATCAATTCCAATGCTCATCGGCGAATAGTCCATCAGAGTTGCGATGAGATGCTCATATCGACTTCTAGAAGTTTTCGAACAGTTGTGTGTGAGCTGCAAAATCTTCATTTCAACGACGTTAGTAGCATAAGGGCTTCCACGACTTTCCTCACCTTCAGGGTCGAATTGGCCACTTTCAATTTTTCCGAATCGACGTTTCAGTATGCGTTCACTAATACTTTCCTGGTTCGATAGTCCACTAATGCTCCAAACTGTTTGCGCTGCGTACTTCCGAGTTTGATTTCGTAGAAGTAGATCTGTCGAAACATCTGTTTTGACACCTAAATTTCTAAGCTGTAAATTTTGTCAACGATGTAATTTACACCTTGTTGGATTACTAAGCTAACACGATGTTGATAAGGATGTTTATTCGACCAGCGTTTCAACGTCTTCGTCTCCATCAGAGCCGATGATCCGAGTTGATGGTTCTGGTCCACAGTCTTTCTTTTCTTCGCGGTGTCTTCATCGTAATATCGAGTCGGAACTTCTTCAGTGGAGCACCACTTGAATGAGTAAACCGTACCTGGCAAAGCTCTTTTATGCAAAACGGTTGTTGTAGGTAATGATTGTCTATTGATAATATTTGTTTTTCCAAGGACAATCCATCGTGCACTAGTCGCTATTATGTTAGTGCAGTTAACATATTTAATGTCATATTTAATGTCACATATTTAACATACATAACATAATTCATGTTACTCATTCACATCTACTGCGTTCGGATACCAGCACTTCTTCTACTCGTTTACGCGCATCCAAAATCCACGAGGATCTTTCAGTTTTTTGCTACGGCTGCTGCTTGAGGATTTTCCCTCCATCATGAATATCGGTTAACGTCAAATCAAATTAGTCAAATCGATTTTCCCAGGAGCCCTGATATAGCCGGGCTAAAGCCTTCCCACTTGAATTGCGGAGGGAAAAGTTTTCCCGAACAAGTCCGATACCAATTTCCCGATAGGATGAGAAGATTAGTGAGCCGAGATCGGACCAGCACTGTGCTCGTGAGGATTGGCATCACTACCAAAGTGCCACAAGCCTCCATTAGTTTAAGTTTACCCTGCGAAAGTGAAGTACATGAGGATTGCAGTGATTGGTAATATTGAAACATTGGAAAGAAAAACTATTGCTAGAGCGCATACAGGTAAAATCAAGTCAGAAATCAGGCATTAATTTCGTAAAGACCTTATATATACCTCCAGTGTGGATCGTAGTACGATACCGGGAACACCACAGACACAGTGAGATGATAATGTACTGAAGTAGAGTAGGGTGGCTGGAGGAGGGCAGTGCTACTATACTCCCGGTAAGAGTTCCATCTGTGATTAACTACACTTATATGGGCTTTATTATGACCCGATAACGTCTGTAAGTGGACAGTTTTGCGCAATATTCCTTATCGATTACTATAGTAGTAATTCGTAAACTTAGGAGAGAATCCTGATTCACAGGAGTTTTCAATCAACGGCTGTCAGTGTGAAATGTCGACATCACATAGTTTCGAAAACAACGTTTAAATCTTCTTCATTCGCAAATACTCATAAAGAAGATTCCTCAATTTCTTCTGCTTCATAGATCATAAAAGTAAATCGTTTCCTCTAGAAAGTAATCTTGTTGAGGATCTTCCTTTTCCATAGGCTCTGCTGCATTCAATTTGTTTTGTATTTCTGCCATCTGCGTCATGTCTGTCGCTTCACCAGCTGTAAAACGTATCCAAATGTTCAACGTTTTCCTTGTGACAGCATTCTTTGGAACTTTTGCCTATATATGGCTGCTGGCGGTATGTTATTTTAGCCTAGTGAATTGAGATGTTTTCTTGCATATGTTGAAATCTCAATGTTTTCCGTTTTTTTCTCAGATCCTTACTGTTTTCTCGCCGGATATTGTTGAAGTCTGGGAGGCGGCTGTCACTCTATTCTTCTTCGTCGTTCTTGTAATCGTCGCATACTGTGCCGATGTTGAGGTACACGATTACTGTATTTTTGTAAAATTTTCACTTCTTAAGATTTACATTTTTATTTTACATTTACAGATTTACAAATACATCATTTTTAGCGCTCGATATACTACAAAGTGAATTCAGCATGACAATTATTAATGCTGAGAATTTACAGCATTTGTAGTTGTTTAAATACTCTACTTGATTGACTTTACAAAGAATTGTGCGGGTCCGAACTCAACCTCCAATTTTCTGGACAAGATCTCCTTTTCTGTGGAGTTTCCAAATAAGACTGCTAAGGTTTTCTTAGGACATCACTAAATCGAGTCGACGAATGAAATACGCTTGCCATGTTGTAAGTACTACCTATCGAGGTGGCGATGATTTCATGAGCTCCAGAGGCTATTCAGATGAAAAGTGGATTTTTTTAAAATCTTAACCAATCCTGTTAAAGAATTAATTTCCGCTGCACGCCGACCTTCGATGCTCAAAAATAGCGAAGCATTTATGAGGAGATGGACCACTGAGAGAGAGAGCATGGTGAAAAATTTCATCTATGATCAATGATCGATAAATATTTCAACCAAATCCTACATTTCCTGCTAGTGTTCGATTTTCTAATCAATCAATATTTTTTCCATGACCGACTTTCTGTTAACCTCGGCATTGATGTTTGTTTCGATGTTTTGTTTCAATAAGCAGACACGAGGTTGTTATTATAGAATTTATTGGGAATTATGAGGAGCTTGGTTGGCCCAAGTGGGATTGAATCCGCTGCTGGTTAGTTTGAGCTGCCGGTGTAATGGGCGAGGTCACTACCACTGCGCTACCTTCTCGCTAAAAATATCACCTATTCTTTTAATTTTTTGCCCATATTCGTCATTTTCATAAAAATATCATTTCCGTAATGTGCTTCTAATTTCACTTTTTTCGAGATCACATGGATGGAAAAATAATGTTTCATTTCAATGAGCAGACACGAGGTTGTTATCATAGAATTTATTGGGATACAATAGCTGACGTTTCGGTGGCTCCGCCTTCTTCAGAGCCTGGAACGGTCAAACTGAGATGCGATCATCCAAACACTTTCATAACTCCAGTAGATAAAACTTAACAAATAAATTTGTATTCGCATAGGAAACAGCTTCATTTTAAACACCTACTGTTCATTTCTTGTGAAGTATACAGACTCAGGTAAAGTCCTCGCCCATGTAGTACTCTGTGTGGCTGCTATCCACCAACTAACTTTACAAGAAATAAACGGCTCTGAAGAAGACGAAGCCGCCGAGACGTCAGCTATGGTATCCCAATAAGTTCTATAATAACAACCTCGTGTCTGCTCGTTGAAATAAAACATTATTTCTTCATCCATGTGATCTCGAAAAAAGTGAAATTAGAAGCACATTACGGAAATGATATTTTTATGAAAATGACGAATATGGGCAAAAAATTAAAAGAATAGGTGACATTTTTAGCGAGAAGGTAGCGCAGTGGTAGTGATCTTGCCCATTACGACGGCAGCTCAAATTAACCAGTAGCGGATTCAATCCGTCTTGGGCCAACCAAGCTCCTCATACCTCCGGAGTCGGGAAATTGGTACCACACCAGTCTGAAACAAGCTGAATCCCTCCAATCTACGCGGGAACGCCCAAGCATGGTTAACTGAGGGTTTCCGGGAGAGTAGATTCTACCAGTGCCCAACGACATTCGTGACGAAGACGAAAAATTATAACACAATAACGGAATCTAAGCGCAAAAAAAAATTCAGGACACTCGTGATGGTTGCGAGAAAACTAGTCGAGTGCAGGATGTGTTTGGAATCGTACAGTGTGAGACATGTGATCTTAGGTCATGTAATAAGTAGTAAGGCAATAAAATCTTCGTCAATTTGCAGATTAGATATTGATGTTGAAGGCATAACTAAGGAAAAGATTAGTTATGTTTTCTTGAAATCTTTGAAGTAATTCTCGAAAGCTGAGAAAAATTAAAATGAGAAGAAGACAGTGAATGCAACACGAGAAATGAAAGGTATTCAGCAATGGAAACTATCCATTAAACCGTTCTCGATTCTCTTGTTGAAGAAACAATAGATGTTACTTTATTTTTTATTCTGTCAAAGCTGACGTTTCGGCAGCATCGCCTTCTCCAGAGCCTGGAAGGATATATTATTAGGCATGTTACAACGCCAAACGCTCCAATAACACAAACAGAAAGATGATATTTTAAATCACAATTACACAATCAACAGATTCTCGAAAAATCCACCGTTTTTATATGTCCTCCATTGAAGACGAGAAGAACAGCTGATTAGAGTCGCACATGGTCAATGAGTGCGCCACGTCACATCAAAAATCGATGCGAAGAGACAGGTTTCGGTGGCGTGTCACCTCTGGGCATTCCTCTCTGCTATTCCTTTTAGGATTCTTGGCATTTATCCAAAAAGCCTCAAGAAGTTCGTGAGCTAATGTTTTAACATCCTGTGCATGGATATCAAAATCGATAATGGATATCATGGATATCAAAATCGTCTCCGCTCTACTTTTGTATCCTATGCGTGCTCAGTGGCGTGCCTCGTCTTGCTTTTCGTTTGCCATCTAGGTGTTCTTTTATGCGGATACACAAGGGTCTGCCCGTTTCGCCAATATATTCGTCTCCGCAAATACCACAAGAGATCAGGTATATCGTACCTGAACTCGTGCAATCACCGTCCCTGCTGTAAAGGCAAATTACGCCATTTTGTGTTTCACATAGACGGTCATACAAGCGGTTACGAACCAACTAACGACGAAGAGTATTCGGTGGTATTTCAACTATCGCCACCGATTCCCCTATACCTGCCCTTCTTATGCATCGTTTTATAGCTACACTTACTTCATCGCTAATAAAGGGCAACATAAACGAAGTTTTCTTTTGGCCAAGTGTTTCGTTTTGAAGCGTCGTTTTCCTTCTAAACATATCTCAGAGTGTTACTATTTCGCAGCCATTGAGACTATTTGCCAAGCCAAGTCGCGCAACTCCAATTTTAAGTTCCATCTTTGTGCACACAGAGGTGTCTGTTCGAAACACGTTTCTCACTAGCGCCGCCTTTGTGTGTGAAGGGTGGGAAGAGATGTTTTTGCTGCCTGATTTTCGATACCACTTTGTCATACCTCATGCCACTTTCGAACTAAAGGAGGATACGCACAACTTGACGCAGAAAATAGCCTTTTCCAGTGGCTATGAAGTAACGCTATGAGATAAGTTTAGAAGGTAAGCAACCACTCAAAACGAATCACTAGCGATGAAGTAATTTTAGCTATAAGAGGACGTTTAAGAAGGGCCGGTCTAGAGAATTCGGTAAACGTGATGGAAATACTCTTTGTCGTCAATTAGTTCGTAATCTCCTATTTAACCGTCTGTGCAAAACATAAAGTTGCATAATTTGCTCTTATTGCAGGAAAGGTGAGTACATGAGTTCAGGTACAACATACCTGATTTTCTGTAGCACTTGGGAAGATGAATATATTAGCGAAATGCGCAGATCATTATGTATGCGCATAACAGAACACCTAGATAGCGAACGAAAAGCAAGACAAGGCTCGGCACTAGGGAGGCTTAGGATACAAAAGCATAATGGAGACGATTTTGATATAAATTCACTATCCACGCACTGGATGCTAAAACATTAGCTCGAAAACCTCTTGAGAGTTTTTGGATAAATGCCAAGAATACTACAATGAATAGCAGGGAGGGATGCCCAGAGGTGACACGCCATCTAAACCGGTATCTTCGCATCGATTTTTGATGTGGGGTGGCGTAATCATCGACCATGTGAGACTCTAATCAGCTGTTCTTTTCTCTTCAGTGGAAGACACGTAAAACGGTGGATTTTTGGAGATGCTGCTGATCGTGAAAGTGCCATTTAGATTATCATCTTTCTATTTATTTTACTGAAGCATTTTGCTTAGTAAATTTGCCTATCAATATACCCTTCCAGGCTCTGAAGAAGGTACTGCCAAAATGTCAGCTGTAACTGAATAAGGACTAAAGTGACACTATGTGTTTGCTTAACAAGGGTGTCGGGAACAATCTGAGTAACGTCGAGGTTAGTAGAAAATCGGTCGTGGGTA
>MQTX01000297.1:203288-216837 GCA_009735665.1 Angiostrongylus cantonensis
ATCCCTCATATGAGGGAGATCCGTGGGTGGGTATTACTGTCCATTATTTTTGTACCACGAGTACGTAAATAAACAAAAGTGTCAAGGAATTTTACCATTTCACTGACAATAGTGGTTTTAGATTTGGAAGAGCAACAAGGCAAATCTAGAAGATGAACTAGAGATGGCCGACCAGAAGAAGGTGGAGAACAATTTGGATGCGAATATCAAACGCTACGCGAGCCAACTAAGTCTGCAGCACGATGGCACAGTGGGTTTTTGATGTTCTCATTTCCAACCATTGGGCTAAACCAGCCTTTTGTTCTGCTACAGTATATAATTCGTGGAATCATGACTCATTTGCAGAAACCAGCCGATGGACATGCTGCACCTCCGATACCCCTACTTCGTTCGTTGTCTCGAGACGTTGGACGTTTATATCCATCGCTGTCAGTAGAGGATCAAGCGAAAATTCTTGCTTACGAGCTGAATAAGAAGATGGTGTGGCACTCATTTTTATATAAATGTTTGCAATATCCTTTACTTAAAAAAACGAGAAAACCTTGTTAAATTGTTTAGCCGCGGGATCGTCTGTTTTACCGTATTCGAGCAGCACGAATTCTGAGCTCAGCTTTAAAGAAGAGTGATATCGAGCGAGAGGTTGAAGAAAGTTTAATGAAATATGGCGGTGTTACCACGACCGATGGAAGAAGTGAGTCAAACGTGATGCATCGTCATTTACCATGTTCTTCAAGTTGGGGCATGATTCTTTTTCTGAAAAATGCAGGGGTAGAATATAATGATGTTCCTTGAATGTAGGTCGGTGCCATCTTATCGTATTAACACTTATTTTTAATTGTGTTCTGTTAACAACGTGTCGCCTAGAACAAACATTTCCTGTCTTAGTTACTTTTCGTCCAACCTCCCAACTATTACCGCCTCAACGTGGCTGGGAGGTGTGCCTAGGTATCTGACTGCAATGTACAGAGAAGGCATTCATCACCTACAGGGTCGCCCAAGCTGAGAAGGAGTCAGGCGTTTCCATCAGGAAGCCCAGCTAAGAGTAAATCAATACCAGGAACCACCACCATCCTGGTATCAAACTGGTGGCAAATCTCTCTCTTATCCACAAGGGCGGCAACTGCCTGTGGTGGTGACGACCTGCGGCAGATTTCGAACAGGCTGGCCTCGGGACTTCAAGGAAACATAATGGCTGAACAAGCAAAACTCTGAAAAGCGAAGAATATGCTGGCGCCCACACAACCAGTGAGGATGAACCGTTCATATACCCAAGTAAGGATCCAAGTCACTCTACGTATAAAGATGTAAATTGTTATTTTTAAGCTGTTTCTAACGATGGAGTACCCTTTCTCGCTGATAGCTTAGGAGACGACTTATTGCTATAAACATTGGAAGCCAACTCGCATTTTGGCATTGTGTGTAGATCTAACGCCTTTCTTGCACAATTTTGCAGTATGATTTCAGGAAAACCGCGTGTCGAATTTTCAGCCAGAGTCTATGCCATCGAGCCCACAGACATGAAAGTTACCCTAACGGCAAGTTTGAGCAGTTTAGTAAAACGCTTACGGGTAGACACATTAGGAGAACTCATGGTGTCACAGCGAATTTATTTGGACTTTTCGATGTTTTCTTCTGTGTAGTAAGTATTCCAAATTGTTTTAGGTAGTTCGACATGGACCATGTTCAAATCAAATCACCTTGAATTACTGCACACAGAGCGGTGTCGCTAAAAAGCATCTACACTTTTTGCCAAAATCTGAGACAATCATAATGGCAGCCGAAGAGAAGACAAGAGATGTCTTCGTAGAGCTTGTGGATGGAGCCGATTGGCGTCCGAGTCATGTTTTCTATGTGAATTTGAAGATACAGGTATATTAAAGGGACCTACATTTATTGAAATAATAGCCATTTTAATAAAGATTAAACGTCTAAAAACACAACGAAGAAGTAGTGACGTTAAAGTAAGTTGATAATACCGTAGTGTTGGTAAAATATGAGTAATCATCGATGCTGAATCTCAACGAACAAAACAAACCACTGGTAGATATAACTGTTGTTGTCACCTGAATAACCTGTAGTCCCGTTGATCGTCGAGTGACTCGAGCGAATGCCAGTAAAATTTCCATTTTTCCCTGTCGTGTGTAAGAGCAGACCAGTGGGATCTGCTCACTCTAGGGACTCGTGGAGCATCATATCTTTCTTCTAGCCTCTTTGTGAAGAACTCTGACCATCGGGTCGGTGGTCCTCCTGGAATTCAGTCACTAACGGCTCTTATCCATCGGTTGTCGTTTGTACGCATTACGTGTCTGGCCAACCTTATCTTCGATGATGTGGACGGCATTTTTGATCGTTGATGAGGGTCTGCACTTCGGATCCTTTCCCTTACTTGCGTGACACGGGATACTCCTAGCATCGTCCTTTTGACTGCGCGTTCGATAATGTCGAGTGATATTTCATCCTGCTTACGCAGAGACAAGGTTTCTGACTCATGCGTTAGCGCAGAAAGAACTGTTGAGTCGAAAAGATGGGCACGAAGTGGGGTGTTCTTTGTTCTCTTCACTACATCCTCGATGTTCTTGAAAGCTTCCCATGCCACTCATTTCCTTCTGCTCAGCTTTGGAGGTAAATCGTTCATAATGTTGACTTCACGACCTAGATAGAAATAGCTGAAGCATTCGGAGATATTTGTTCCGTTGAGCGTGAATGGGGCATACGAAACCAATCCGTTTTTCATGAACATCGTTTTTGTGAGATTTACTCGAAGAGCAATTTTTCCACAGAATTTATCAAAGTAGGTAAGCATACGCTTCGTTTGGCTAATGTTTGGCATTGTAAGGACGATGTCTTCAGCAAAGCGAAGACGATGTAATTACCGACTATCAAATTTCACTTCCATATTATCCCATTCCAATGTTCGCAAAAAAAACCTTCCTTGCTCACATGGCTGTAAGTCGTCCAGTGCTTGCCAATCCTGTTTAGGATGACTCGAACGAAAAGTTTGTAGACGACAGATAGCAAGCAGATTGCGCGATAGTGCGATAGTTGCCAATATCGTATTGGTCACACTTCCTGAACAATAACACGGTATTGCTAGTTTTCCACTGAGTAGGGTCCTTGCATTAAGACAGGTAACGTGTGAAGAGCCGAGCCAGACCGGACTGGTGTGGTTCGATTTTTCACCGACGAAATGGCATTTCGAAATTCGGAAAGGAGAACCGGTGGTACAACATATCCATTGTCATTTATTTCATATGACGGGAGGTGGACGTGGCTATCGAAGAGATCTGAGTAGTAATCGTGGATGATTTTCTCCATTGCCTCTCTCCACACTGTAACTGTTCCTTTTGGGCGTCGGAGTGCAATCATCTTGGTCTTGTAATTGGCAAATGTTCTGTGGGGTTTGCGAATGATTTTATCAGCCTCTACAGCTTCGACCATTACCGCTGCTCTTCCCTCTTTAAGATCTTCCTTTAAGATCGCCTGTCTGCATTGCTTTGCAAGTTCGGACGTTAGTTCATGGTTGCCTGCAGCTTGTGCGATTCCACGCTGGCGTATCAGCTCGAGCGTTTTTGGAGCAAATGTTCTGTGGGGTTTGCGAATGATTTTATCAGCCTCTACAGCTTCGACCATTACTGCTGCTCTTTCCTCTTTAAGATCTTCCTTTATCGCCTGTCTGCATTGCTTTGCAAGTTCGGACGTTAGTTCATGGTTGCCTGCAGCTTGTGCGATTCCACGCTGGCGTATCAGCTCGAGCGTTTTTGGCGACAGACGTCTGTTGGTGACTTCCTTACTCTCAGTTATCATTGCGCTAACGTGAAGATGTTGAATGAGCTGATCGTATTCCTCGTCGATGTTATCGCCAATGGCACATTCTCAACAGACGACTAATGATTTGAATAAGGCTCAGTTTATAGTAGTTTTGCGACTTTGGTTCTTGAATTTAGCGGCTCTTTCTCCTTTCTGCGAGAAATAGAATCTTGCACGAAGGATGCGGTTGTCTGATCCCGTGTAGATTTTTGGGCAACAGCGACATCGGTTAGGCAAAACTTCCTATTTACTATGATGTGGTCTATTTCGTTACGGTACTCTCCATTGGGAGACTCCCACGCCCATCGTTGAAATGGCATATTCTCAACAGACGACTAATGATTTGAATAAGGCTCAGTTTATAGTAGTTTTGCGACTTTGGTTCTTGAATTTAGCGGCTCTTTCTCCTTTCTGCGAGAAATAGAATCTTGCACGAAGGATGCGGTTGTCTGATCCCGTGTAGATTTTTGGGCAACAGCGACATCGGTTAGGCAAAACTTCCTATTTACTATGATGTGGTCTATTTCGTTACGGTACTCTCCATTGGGAGACTCCCACGCCCATCGTTGAGGGTGGGGCTTCTCGAATTGCGAGTTACCATGGATGGTCTTGGTCGCCATGATAAATTTAGAGAGCCACTCACCCTGTTCGTTCCATTCTAGCATAAAGCGAGAACGCACCCACACACGCATGCATGAATGCGCCTAGCAAATACAGAAAGTATGTACCAAATCGGCGCAGCAGAAACAGGGAGTCCATTCTCTGGATCAACCTGCGTCTCAGGCAAGCAAAGGTCGCTTTTGGTCCGCGATTAACCCCCTATCCGCCATCTGGATTCCCGCCGCGTAGCCTCGTGACTTACCTGCTCGAGATTACTCCTATGAGGGAGATTCGTGGAACTGTTATTATAGGAAGGAATAATGTTAGACTGTGGTTCTCATAGAGGAGCATGTGGCGCAGTGATTGGAGGCGCCACTGCGGCGCGCACGTGAAATGCGCCCATGGTCCACCAAGCCTCCCATCCCTCCGGGGTTGGCAAATTGGTACCAGACTTGTCTGGTAGGATAGCAGCACTGGCTCGATACATCGGCAGGCCTCCGTGGGTCATTGTAAAGGCCACATGTGCATTCGATCACCTCAAACGATACTTAATGAAGTCGAATGCGTGGCGCATCCCTCAGGGATTGATCAACGCCGAGAGCTTTATCCTTTATCCTTTATGGTTCTCATACATTCAGAAAAAACTCTGGTTCTTAATATTTGGGGAAATTGCGGGAAACATTGTAGCGATGAAGCATTCTGTGTATGTTCTTCTACTTCGAGAGTTTTGCATAATTTTTAATCTTAGGACCAACCGGAAGACGATAAAACCAAACTCGGCACTTGTGATGTGGCCCGAGTGCGGTATCCTGACGATACTGCACTGCTGATGGGAGTGCCCATGGTGGAATTTGTGAACATGAACTATGTGAGTGTTGCTTTCGTGCTCCAGTGATTATTTAATTGCCTGCAGAAGGAAGAACATTCCACTTGCCAATTACTCAAACAGCGCAACTTTCACAGTTGTCGAAACATTATATGTAATGACTGCGGCTAAGCGGTCAAGTGTTCCTTATTTTGTTGTGCTTTCACAAAAGGATAAAGCTTTTAGTGTCTGTGAGAAATCCTTTGGTATTTTACTTGACCAGCCATTGGTTCTCAGGTCCTCACAACACCGTCCACTTGTGACACGAGGGAGGTTTACTCAAACAAATCTGGTCTAAGTTTTCGATAACTCCGAAGGCTAGGTTTGGTCATGGTGCCATATCAAGCCCTATTGTAGGGCGACTCTAAGCACTGCGTTGTACACGCTCTTGCCATACTTCGATAAGAAATTAAATACGTAGAATATCGTACCCAAATCGAATATTTATAAGTAGTAGCGCAGGTTGCAAAGGAGAACTGTGGCTGGACGCGTGTTTTCGTAACACGAAGAGGCAAAAAACATCATGGCGACAATGTCGTTCATTACGAAACAACTGATATAACTGCACAAGCAAATCATGACTACACACCAATAAGAGACGGCCGATTGGTGTTTAAAGGACAAGTAGGTCTTACACTACCTGTTCATTTTTTCACATACTTCTTTGTATATCATGACTTGGTATAAACAGATAACATAATTCCAAGTGAGAAACCTTTGTGCTGATGAACGTATTGTAATTTTTTAATTTGCAAATCTGAAGTGTACTTGACCACTAGGTGATTTCAAGACAGCTTTCAATGCTGATGTGTTCAGGAGTATGAGAAGTACATCGACATCGAAATCATTGACGATAAACACGATGAGAAAGATGAGACGTTTAACATTGAGCTTACTTCTGTAGAAGATGACGGTGAGTAATCCTTAGTATCTGGAACTGTGGGAAACCAAGGAAGCCGTTGCGGTAGGTGAGCGGGATATGAGAAACCATTTTGCAGCATTCTCCGCATTACAGTGGATGTAAACTTTTATTTTTGTCCCATTTATCTCATTTTACATAGTCAAACATAGCAGGTATGAAATATCGGATGCCAACATTTCTTTTATTTGGCGCGTTTCTTCTATTCGTCATTCACATGGGACTTCAAATTTCGCCTTTTGCTTCGGCTGGTGCTTGACAGTTTATGCTCTTCTTCAACGATGTCACTGATTGATGGTGGAATCGACTCTCCTTAAAACATTGGATATTCATGCTAGGGCAGGTCTTGCACTAAAAGAAAGCTTCAGTTGTATATCATATTTGGGCAATTAGAAAACGCAAGCCATAATGAGATGGTGAGGCATCGAGATATTGTTTACGGATTCATTTTGATCAACTGGATAACCTGCACTTCCACTAACCATTGACTAATTTGCGTAAATTCACTCAACCTCCTAGGCAATCGAAGCCGCTTAGACGGCTTTGCACGCTTAAGAAACACGAAGAATTTCATACTTTTCACATAACTTCTTCTAATTGCTTTTTTACTGCTTTTGGCATAGAGATAAATGCGAATTTTCGGCTTAGGAGACCGCACAGATGATGAACTCTGAAGACAAATCCCAGATGAATACCCATTAACGGCCAGCAGTGGTGATATAAGCCACTGAGGTGATTCACTTACTACTGTCACAAACTTTAATGACTTGAAATTCCTCTATTGATCGTTTGGATGTAAGCCTTTACACTTGACTTGAATCAAGCTGAGATATTTGCAAAACTCCGGACCGCAGGTGTTTGCGGTGGGGAACGAACGCGCTATTGTCCTTTCCGGGGCGTAACGCGTTCACCACCATACAATGCGGGTCCTTCGTTTTGCCTGTCTCTCAACTAGTTCTATCGATCTTTTGCCATCAGCAATCACCCGTCAGCGGGATTGATCTAGGGAGCCCAAATTGGCAACGAACCCAGTTAAGCTGAGGCTGCAGTTATAATCACAATTTTAACTCATTATTTACTGCCCACTCTAGTTCTAACTGAGAGACAGGCGAAACGAAGGACCCGCATGGTGTGGTGGTGAATGCGTTACTCCCCGGAATGGACAATAGCGCGTTCGTTCCCCACCGCAGCACCTGCGGTCCGGAGTTTTGCAATTATCTCAGCATCATTAAAGTTATATTTCGTAATGTATAACATGCTACTAAAAAGAGTGGGCAGTAAATAATGAGTTGAAATTGTGATTACAGTTGCAGCCTCACCTTTACACTTATTTCTCAAAAGGTATACAATCCACGAGTGCACTGTATTAGAAGTTCCGTGACCTCTCTCATATTTTAGTTTCCTTGTTTTGAGCTTAAATCGTATGCTGCATAGATAGTCATAGTAACAGTTGTCTTTATGGTTGTTACTAGGATTTTTTCTATTTAGTATAGCGCCTTTTGCTTGCCGCCGTTGTCAGAACCCTCATTGCAGTAGTGGGATTTATTTGCAAATTATTATACACTATCGGGTACTTTCGCTTAGGTACTTAGTGCTTCACTTCAGAAGTTACTCTGGGCAAAAATCGTCGTGCAGTCATCACAATCGTCTCCGACGACAATGTGTTGATGAACATCGTCAACGTTCACAAACTTGTCGGGCACTACATGGAGAAGATCGTACCGTATAAGACGTCGTGGATGGACCAGGTACACTTGAATCAGATTTAACTGTTTTCCTTGTGTTCCTCTTATGTACTTTTTTTTCTTTTATCGTTCTATCGCATTCATCGTGTAGTCGTCGTTGATACTTACCAATACGTGTAGGCTCCAGGATGACTTGACGTGGGAAAAAATCACGACATGTAAAAATGCTGCCTTCTTCATCAAAAAAGAAAACAAGGCTTTCTGAAATCATCATTTCGATATTTCGTCTTCATATCTGGCTTGCTTATTAATTGCTTAGAAGATACAAAACAGCTTTTTTTTCCGATGTTATTTTTCCTTCCAAGTTATGCTATCGCAGATTCGTGAGGCGATGTCGGTGAATGCTGGTGAGGCATCAAATGCAACTCTGTGTGATTGTATACTTCATGGAATTGCATTTCCATGGAAGGTATGAGATTCTATATTTTCGTCCCCTAGATAGGATTTCTGGAGTATTTTCTACATGAAGACCCATTCTTTGAGGTATAACGTGTTTTGTCCAGATCCACCATCTCCAGCTCATTACGTAGAATCATACTCACCGTTATACATTTTTTTTAACGTTAAATGTTGCAACTGAATGCTGTCTGTTGAGTGAACAGCTGACACAGTGAACAGAAGGAGGGTGATCTTTGTCTGTTTTCGGAGTATTTTCTACATGAAGACCCATTCTTTGAGGTATAACGTATTTTGTCCAGATCCACCATCTCCAGCTCATTACGTAGAATCATACTCACCGTTATACATTTTTTTAACGTTAAATGTTGCAACTGAATGCTGTCTGTTGAGTGAACAGCTGACACAGTGAACAGAAGGAGGGTGATCTTTGTCTGTTTTCAGTTTATTTTCTGTTTCGTGCCTCCTCCGACGATCCTTGGCGGATGGCTGTGTTTTATAGTTGGTCTAGCACTTATTGGCTTGCTCACCGCCATTGTTGGTACGGAAATCAATTACGTTTACTAAGATTATAGAAGCAAAACGGGGAAAGTTACGGAGAAAATTCGAAACTTTCTGCGTGTAACGAGGACATCATGTGACACATGTGTTGTTCCATGACTTTATAGAGGAATTTGAAGAAAACAACTCATGGATTTCTTCCATGCTGATTTTTCTTCGTTTCTCGGATTTTTCTTCCTCAGTTTAGGTGATCTGGCTTCAATCTTTGGTTGTATGGTCGGTTTAAAGGACGCAGTCACTGCTATCACTCTTGTCGCCCTCGGTACCAGTTTACCAGATACTTTTGCTTCAAAAATCGCTGCTCAAAACGTAAGTGGGACTTTTCTAGAAAAGCAATCAGTACTCTACCGTTTACAAAAAATACTGTAGAGAAGAAATACTGTCGCAATCAATCATTGCCATATCTTATATGCCAGCCATTTCTTTAATTGTGATGTTATCTTAGTCCTTCGCTTTATTTCTTCAATTTTTTCCTCTTTCATTTGAACCTTTTAGCCTTTGCTTTTGCTTTCAGTGCTTTTTTGCTTCAGTGCTACCTAGGAAATTGTTTAAACGGCACAAGAAAAGCACATTTGTGCGTATTCGCCTTATCCCACCTCTCTTCAAGTATGAGAAAAGTATTTTTTCTTTTTTTCCTGTCGTTCACTCTATCAATCGATATCGCATAAATCTTGGAGCTGACTCAAGTTCAAAATTACACTAGCTCTTGGGTAGCGTAGTGTGAGGTTTGTTTCGTAAAGGCTCGGATGAAAGCAAGATATTTCAGAAAAAGCTTTACATCAATTGTACGTGTATGGCTACGTTAACGCGATAAATGATTAGGTTGACCATTTGAAAAAGAAAATTGAAAAGAAAAACAAAACAAAAACTGTTAAAGTCGTTCAGGACGACTCGGCCGACAATGCAGTGGGAAATGTGACAGGATCGAATTCAGTGAATGTATTCCTCGGTCTTGGATTACCTTGGCTTATTGCTGCTATCTACTGGGCAAGCAAGGGGGAAAGTTTCAATGTTCCAGCCGCTGATCTTGGTTTCAGGTAAATCATTATTTGGTATTATGTAAGATACATCATATCGTCAAAGACAATGCTGTGTTATCTGGTTATCTAGCCATTTCGTTGCAATGTAGCACTTCAGTTCTCAGTGCACGTGCTGAAGAGTAGACATAGATGGTGTGTTCTCCTAAGGTCTCCTGAATATTATTAGAAAAAATAGCAAAATATCAGTGCTTCTGGCACTTTTTGAGGATTGTGCTAAGGCATCATGTTCGAATCAAGCATGTCTCATTAGTTTCATGAAACTCGGAACCGTAACGTTTACACTGTTACACCCTGACGAAAAGCGTCTGAACGGGACAATGAGCAATTTGGTTATAACACGAACTGACACTCTACCTTTGGAGGAGATATTTACTGTAAACTGCAAGGTAGGTTAAAGAACAGAGGAGGAGGAGGGTAGGGTAGGGTCGCTGTTTGGTAATGAATAAGTTACCACAGACTTCCAAGTCAGCTTTCTATGATGGCTATTGCTGTGAAAGAGAGCAAATCAACGTGAACTGTTTATTTTCTCGATAACATTTATCATATATGCTTCAACCTCTTACGATCATCTGGTAGACATGACTGGAGGACGGTTTTACAGCGTACGTCGCCTTCATGACTAACATCGCTTGACATTCATCTTTTTGGAGGTTTAAGGGGCTTCTACTGACAACATCGGCTTCACTAAACTTCGACGGAATCAGATTCGATATTCGAGTTTGGAACACTCAGTCCTCTCGGTATTCAACTCTGATGATCGATCAACCTAATGATTACATCCATAAATGAAACAATCTTTCACTGAGATAATGTACGAGAAAAACGCAGCGAATTCAGGAATCATCAGAGTTTACGACGACATCTTGTTTATGCAATTTAATTTCAGTGTTACTGTATTCATGTGTTGCTCTGTCATGTTTTTGGCCATTTTGATGCTAAGGCGAACATCAAAGCTATTTGGCCAAGCCGAACTCGGTGGTCCATTTGGGCCAAAAGCTGTCTCAGGATTCTTCTTCGTCCTTTTATGGATTGTTTATATCTCACTGTCGATTTGGAATACCTATAGAAACTGACCGTTTTATAAAAACAGGCTAATGGAGTTAATCTAATCCCATTTTTAAGAATTAAATTAATTAGAATCAGAATGAATTTGATTCGGCCCTAAGTTCTAGGAGTTCTCAGACTTTACAGCTCTATACTAATGGTGTAATGAACGTAAAACCCTACGAAATGCCTTTTTAAAATAATGGTAGGTTAATCTGTAATCTCTAAGGAAGTGGCTTAGGCATTATTATAAAATATTATAGGAAAAATAATTCTGCATGTACAGACGCAACCACAGATTTAGTTTCCCTTGGCATTTTATGGGACTTAGGTTAATAACACCATATGCTTACGTTGTGCTGTCGCACCTCATTCTATGCAAAAATCTTAACTAACGTGATCTCTTTCAACTAATTCTTCGTGGTCTCTGATTTTTTGGCTAAAAAATATTATACAGCGTCACCTGAACGATAGTTTAGCGCAACAGCTAGTGATGACTTGTAATACACTTAATAGTTGAATCGAGCATCCTAAACTCACTCAAGTAGTTCATCCCTATTGTGTCTAAGTGGATAAAAGTAGAGACTTAATACATCTATAGGCCAGCGCAATTCATTACACAGGCCAGATATGCATTCAGTTACCTCCACCATACTTGATAGAGTAGGATTCACTGAGCATCTAGAAGGAATTGATCAACGCGGTAGTTCTTTTCCCACATCTTTTAATAAAAGCAAAATATACGGTCCAATAGCCATTATAGGGAAATCGTTATTTCTTTGCCCTCAAAAGTTACAGAGTTCCCATAATCCCGACGACACCTCGTCGAGTCCATGTGTATTCGTTTTCTCTACCTGTGAATGGCTAATTCAATGTCGAGTTAATTTCGTATTCAACAGCTCGGTAACATTATGTAACATCTCCAGTTTGTTCTCCCAAAAACATTCGAGCATCGATTCGTGAGAATTGGATGGATGGTCTCGATTAGCAGGCTTTGATTTGCTAGCCGTTAGGTTGCCCTTAATTAAATTTTGTTACATCTATGCGCTCTTATCGGCAATGACACAAGCATCTATTGTTCTGTTAAAGGATAAGTCGGCTGTAGTTTTCTTCTTCATTAGAAAACTGATATGCTAACGATCTCTTGTACTGTCAGAATCGACGATGGTTCGCTGCAAGCTACTGTCTAATAATTAATAATTTCTACGACCATCTTTCTATTAACCTCGGCATTGATCAAGTAATTCTTTACGTTCTTGTTCTACAAAGTCGAGGTGTTAATTTACTCGAGATGAGTAGAACAATACACCATATTTTCTCTACGGTAATATAGAGAATTATTGCTTAATATTTATTTTTATGATTCTATAAACTGATCCTCTTCAATTCGATGATTGTGGAAGGCCAAATCGCCAACGAAGACCTATACCAACCTCTCATCAGCTAATGAAAATCACTTTATATGGTCATATAAGTAAATATATCAACCATCTATGCCGAGGTTTATAGCAAGTCGGTCTTTTGAGTTGTTGTCTAATAATTTTTACGAGTGGACGGCTACTTTCTCTGCCTTAATCACTTTTGCGTAATCGCTATTCCGATTGTAACTACCTGATTTCACTTTGCTTACTTTGTTGTGTTTTTTATATGCTTTGCATTTTTTATTGCTAACAAGCATTTGTTTTCTTTTTCGGAGATAATTTTAGCCTTAGCTCTTCGATCATGTGATGTGATTATTTTATTTATAACCGATTTTTTAAAAATAGCTTATTAGCGGTGTGAACGTGAAGTTACGGCTTAATTTATTGGCCTTCTCATATTGTATACCTCAGTGGTTGTGACTTTAAGGTTGCTTCTATCTGCTTCGATGTTTTCTTGACGAGCATAAATGCTAATAAAGTTTTTAATGTTGGGGTGAGGTGAGATCAGTTCAATCTTTTTTTCTTCCAGTTCACATCTAGAATTGATTTGTCGTATGTTACAACTAAATGGTCAGTTAGCGCCTTTTTTTGATGTTTTTCTGCTATCTTTACAATAATAGTATCGTCTTTGGAGTGTGAAATATGTGAAAATTCCGTGTGAAGAACTGATTCTGATGGTTTTCGTAGGTTTCCAAAACTCTATTGAATGAGTCGAATAGACCAGTCCAGCAAAATCCTTGAAAATTTTGTCAAATCGTCTGTCCAATCCTGCTTAAATACTCTATCTGATTAGATTAGTGACCAGTGTTCGTCCAAACTATTGGCTCGATTTTCCGGCAGAAGCTCATAATGCTCACCTTGTGCTGATCTCACCAAACGAAATCTGCAACCTTTTCATTGCTGAGCTAGCTTTTACTTCGGACGGGAGAGATTTATGAAGCTTAGATCAAATTTTCTTATAAATATCATTATACAAAGTCTAGTTTTTTTTCAGCCCGCATGAAATCTAGAGCGATTTTGCTAGGCGTAAGAAAGCAATCAAAAATCGGATTTTGTTGCAGCAACTTTTGAGACGTTAGTGGTCCTAATGCATTCGTCCTACTAAAGATGTGAAGCTGTCGTAATACATTCGCCTCGAAATGGTTGATCGA
>MQTX01000297.1:236428-282422 GCA_009735665.1 Angiostrongylus cantonensis
GACATCGTCCTTATAACACCAAACATTAGCCAAGCGGAACGTATGCATGCCGACTTTGATAAAGCCTGTGGAAAGATTGGTCATCGACTAAATCTCAAAAAAACGATGTTAATGTAGAACTAATTGGCTTCATATGCCCCATTCACGCTCAACGGAACGAATATCTCCGAATGAGCATTCGGACAGGTAACGTGTGAAGAGCCGAGCCAGTGTATTTACAAGGAGCGGCGGAAGGTTCTTCAGATGTTCTGATCTGATCCTGTGCGGGCCTGGCGGTCTTCGATTTTTCACCGACGAAATGGCATGTCGGATATCGGGAAGGAGAACCGATGGTGCAACATATCCAATTTTTTTTATTTCATATGACGGAAGGTGGACGTGGCTATCGAAGAGATTTGAGTAGTATTCGTGAATGATTTTCTCCATTGCCTTTCTGGAAACTGTTGTTGTTCCGTCTGAGCGTCGGGGTGCAATCATCTTAGTCTTGTAA
The DNA here is from genome assembly GCA_009735665.1 of Angiostrongylus cantonensis. Classification (NCBI taxonomy): domain Eukaryota; kingdom Metazoa; phylum Nematoda; class Chromadorea; order Rhabditida; family Metastrongylidae; genus Angiostrongylus; species Angiostrongylus cantonensis. The sequence continues at coordinate 236,919 of MQTX01000297.1, forward strand.
TTGGCGAAGCTTCGGCGGGCTTTGCGAATGATTCTCCCAGCCTCTGCAGCTTCGACCATTACTGCTGATCTTCTCTCTTTAAGTTCTTCTTTTATCGCCTGTCTGCATTGTTTCGCAAGTTCGGACGTTAGCCCGCGGTTGGCTGCAGCTCGTGCGATTCCACACTGACGTATTATCTCCAGAGTTTCTGGAGACAGACATCTCTTGGTGACTTTCGAACTCTCAGCTTTCATAGCGCTTACGTGAAGGTGATGAATGAGCTGATCGCATTCCTCGTAGATGTTTTCGACAACAGCATCCTCCCAACAACCGACTAGTGAGTTGAATAAGTCCCAGTTTGTGGTGGTTCTTGCACTACGGTTTTTAAATTTAGCGGCATTTTCTCCTTTCCGTGAAAAGTAAAATCTTGCACGAAGGAGACGGTGGTCTGATCCCGTGTAAAATTTTGAGACAACAGCGACATCGGTTAGGGAAATCTTCCTATTTACTATGATGTGGTCTATTTCGTTGTGGTACATTACACTGGGAGATTTCCACGTCCATCGTTGACGGTGAGGCTTCTGGAATTGCGAGCTACCACGGATGGTCCTGGTCGCCATGATAAACCAGAGAACCGCTCACCCTGTTCGTCCCATTCCAATTCGTGGGTCCCAATGTGACTTTCCTCAAGCGATCTTCTCGGTCCAATCTTCGCATTAAATTATCCAATGATGACCTTGAAGAATGTGTGATCTTCTCTGTAGAACTTGACGTCGTTCCTTATCATTCTTGCTTGCATGAGCAAGTCTTCTACCGAGGTCTCGTATGCAAGTGTACGTGCATTTTAGGTACAGATCGTCACCATAGTTCTTGATCCGGACAGCTTTCTTTGGTCTTGAGATTTTAGCAGGCTTGCCGTACTCGTCCTACCCAACGCTGCGAAATTGGGAGCTCTTTCGGGGTAAGGGAAATGAGGTCCGTTTTTTTTTTACTGTGTTTAGCTTATTTGATACCCACGTATAGCTTGCTGGGCTCTGAACGTGGAGGCTGGTTATACTTACGGGTAGCTTGCCAGGCCCTCCCATGGTGGACATGGAGCTTATTTGTTGGAGTCGACTCCTAACCGCCTCCCATATACTTCCCTGTCACTTTATTGCAGGGTTTTGGCCGAATTAGCTCGTAGAATACAATCCGCATAAAGCGAGAACGTACTCACACATACATGCTTGAATACGCCTACCAAATTCAGAAAGCATGTGCCATATCGGCGCAGCAGAAACAGGGAGTCCATCCTCTGGGTCCACCAGCTTTTCGTTGAAACGAAGGTCGCTTTTGGTCCACGATTAACCCCCTATCCGCCACCTGGGAACGCGCCACGTAGCCTCGCAACTAACCGGCTCGAGGTCACTCATATGAGGGAGATCCGTGGAGTTATTCTGTAATCACCATTTTTCCATTAATTCGGTTTTTCCTTGTGACAAGTGCAAGAAGAAAAGATGGAAATTACTTCACTGCACTTCAGGGCCTTAAGATTTTCACAGTTTAATACAGTCAGTGTGCTGATGTGAACGGAACCGTCATACCACTTATAGGGAACTAGAACCGTGTAGACCAAATCTAGGTGAACCAGAAATTCAGCCAACAAAATCCTTTTTTGCAAATGCCATAGATAATGAAAAAAGTCTGATAATGTACCCCAACGATTCCAGGTGAACTCGTCCTGAGTACGAACAATTATTAGCGCAGTGAGGAAGGGCACCAACATTCCACAGTTCGACATAGCGATTCGAGCGACAGCAGATAAAAAGACTAAAAATAATTCTGGATCATTCTCCACAAAGACCGGCTTTAAATTATCTGATGGCTCAAAAACTGTGGAAATTATATCACTAATCGCAAGAAATTATAGAAAGTAGTAAAAATCACCATGGAAATGATTTGTTCTGAGGAATACGTACTTTTCTTTTATACTAAAATTGGCAGCTAGATTGCTTGCGTGCGCTCGTAGAGGCTTAGAATAAGTCACGTAATTATGTAATAAATCAATTAATGGCTTAAAGATAAGAGAGACTAATTTTTGCTGCAAAAAAGAGACACATATATATAAGAGACTCACGTCTTGTGTTTAGGCTTTAGTCCACTTGTGCCTACAGCTTAGTGGGGCAGAATTCGTAGCGCTGGATCCGAGATATCAGATCGCACGGCAGTCAAACAAGTCGCTCCTTTATAGAAAACTCGTCCTGTCGTCGTATATCTAGCGTGATCGCCTTTCTACGCTAAAGCCATTCCTTACAAGAATGGCAATCTCACAGCTCATTGTACATATAATGTCATAGCTTTCCTACACATACCGCATCACAGAGCGAACTACTTGGAGAATCAGTCTTTTTCAAACACGCCTTCATTTAACATTGGCATTAATAAAAAATGCCGTTCTGGATTATTAACCTAACTAGGATGATAAAAAGGTCTATTGGGCTAACGTTTCGACGTCCTCGCCTTCCTCAGAACCAATAATCCGAGTCGATGGTCAACGGTCATTTGTCTTCTCGATGTGGTGTCTTCGCTGATGTTGATTATAATATCGACTGCTCAAGGACGGATCTGCAGTTGAGAAACAAATTGTTATCAAAGCGTAATGAGTATCATCAAGATCCATCCTGTATAAAAGAGTGCTGCTGGTGAGAGTTGCCTCATTCGAGCAGCGCTTCAATGAAGAAGATTACACCCGACACCATGATGAAGATCCCACATGGAGAAAACGAACGACTGTGACCTTCGAGTCAAATCATACACTCTGATGAAGACCAAAGTATCGAAACGCTAGTCGAATAAATTTTTTCATCAGCCTAATGTTAACTTGATAATGCAGAAAGGTGTCTGGAAAATTAAAGCTGTAGAGGATGTTGGATAAAACATTCGATTTTAATCATTCCATGCGTGTCCGCTCCTCCGTTTATTCGACTCCATGAGGATGGTACAGGTGGTGGAATGACATAATCTACCGACCCATCAGGTCAGCTGTTTTATTTGCTAGTCTGATATCAATTTGAACTTTAAAGACAACGATGCTGAGATATTTGCAGAACTCCGGATTGTTGGTGTATACTGTAGAGACCGAACACGCTATTACCCCTTCCGTGGCTAAAGCATTCACCACCACATCATGGAATTCCTTTGTTTCGTCTTTCTATCTACCGAGTTATTGACCTATATGTGCTATCAGCAATCAACCTTCAACAGAATTGATCCAAAGAGCACAAATCGGCATTGAGCTTAGTTAAAGTGTGGTGACGAGCGCGTTAGCATCCGGAAAAAGTAAAAGCGTGTTCGGTCCCAACGATATACACTAGCTGTTCGGAGTTTTGCAAATATCTCAGCATCATTACGGTTACATTTCACGAAATACCCTGTGACTAAAAAAGAGAAGGCAGTAAACAGAAGCTGATTAAAACTTAAATTTTGCTAGCCAGAAACACACGATCGAATCATTTCTTGTATGTATTAGAGGGCACGTCTAACCACGGGGCTACATGGTCTCGTCTGTTCGATTTAGTTCTTTGTTCATTGTTACAACAATCAAAGCAGGAAGAGGTATACAAAACAATTTGAAGACAACTTAAAAAAGGTCGAATGAAAAGATTGGCCGTCAACAAATGCTAGCAATAATTTAAGAAGAATAGAATCTTAAGAATTTACTTGATGATTGATACTTGAACGGGCATTCATCACTAGGTATTCCGGCCCCAGCATAGTCACCATTTTTCGGAGAATTGCTGGCTAAACCATTGTGGTTCCCTGGAATCCCGAAGTCAGCCTGGCCAAAGTCTGCTCCAGGTCTTCACCACCGCAGGCAGTCGCAGCCCTTGTGGATCAGAGGGAGATTTGCCACCATGCGGCTTTGATACCAGGACGGTAGTGGATCCTGGTATTGGTTTTTAAGAACAGGAAAAAAATTTAAGCATGAAAACAAATGAAAGTGTTTACAAGCCAACAGACTCAAACAAGACTAGAAGATAAACGCGAATTTATAACAAATGGTGCTGTCCATTCGTAGTTCTTCACTGCTGCGATTTTTGTAACACATATTCCTGTCAAAGTGCCATGTTCAATCGTTTTTCCAAACCAAAATTGATTTATAATTGGGAAAGGGTGGCAAGTACCAGTAAAATCTGCACTGATTGCAATAGTACGCCAAAGCTGTTCAGCAGACTTTATTTTCTTAATGAACATAAAAAGATACCAGCTATATTTGTGTAAGTTTCTCAACATTTTTGAGAACAAAGCAGTTAAGGATAACTTCTTGGGCTCTACTATGGAACTGGCTTACTTTTCTTTAAGGTGGAGATTGTGATCTAATTTTATATATGTTGATGCTCTCGTCTCTGTTTATTATCGAAGCTTAAGTGCCTTGGCAACATTGAGTGTTACGGCTAGTCTTAAATTTTGTTGAAAACTCTTCAATGAATTTAGTTTTACATTTGCGAATCAGTGCTAAAGACATTTTGCTACTGATAATGGAGATGACGTCATCCTATTCCTGCGTCATCTCAGTGGGACTTGATATGGTATACCTTCCATTAACTTTATTTTGTACAATCATGAGGATTTGCACGAATGGAATTTGGTGAAATAGTTTTAAGCATTTCATCCTCTTGGTTTTTTTTCTCATCACCACTAATTCAATGAGATGACGGGCCTCGCTTAATGTGCTGCACACGCCCTTCATTTTCTCGATCTCTCAGCTATCTTTCTTTTATCTTTGACATTACCGTTAACTACTAGTGTTCAAGTGGAGTGTCACAATTCTACAACTCCCCGCTCTAAGTCGGCTTCTGCCGTACCTTCAGTTCACTTCGAAACCACGACGTTTGGAATGACCGTTCGATGTTCATTCCAGTTTCGAAAATTTTTTTTACACCACTTCTCACTTTACATTTAGTTCATTTTAATATTTTGAAGCATCGCAATGACCAGAAGCTGCTCTTGGATATGTTAGAAAAACACTTGAAATTTCTTTATGTTCTTGGTTATATGCACGCTAAAAAATCTCATTATTCTTCATCAATGAGGAAATTTCAATAGATTTGAAACACATAACACCAGGTGTCATCAAATCCCTCCGAGCAGTAGCGCTTGCTTTGACCGGAAAATGATAACGGTTGTCGGCCACAAGTCACCACCCAGTTGCCGCCAAGCTTTTTTCGAGCCTTAAAATAAAGAGCAGGTCAATTTAAGGTTGGTGTAAGAAATAACAACTTTGGTACTTAGGTTTAGAAGGCGCGTAGTACAGCGGTTAGACGCGCCGTGCACAGCAAACGGGATCGATCCTGCGCCTTAAACCTTTCAAGCCTTTCCTTGAAACGAGCTATATCTGGCAGGATAGGATATTCACTCAGTCATCTCTAGCGATGCTAATGAAGTAGAATGCATGGCAGATCCTTCAGGGATTAATCAACGTTGAAAGCTTTTCTTTCACTGCTTAGTTTACTAAAATACTACTTCAATTTAGTTTTTCTTTTGAGAAAAGGCTGTCTTACCTGGCCTTCAGCACTAATCACCTCAAGGGTAAATTCTCTGGAATTCGCTAGATTTTTTAAAATAACATCGTAATTAATTCGTCTATGTGAATTCTAACACGGATCTCCGTAACACGAGGGATCTCGAGCACGTTAGTCACAAGGCTACGTGGCGAGTCCCCAAGTGGCGGGTAGGGGGTCAATCGCGGACCAAAAGCGACCCTCACTTCAATGAAAAGCAGGTGGGTCCAGGGGATGGACCGCCTGTTCTGCTGCGCCAACTTGGCACAAAATTTCTGTATTTGCTGGGCGTATTTATGCATGCGCGTGGGTGTGTTCTCGCTTCATGAGGATTGTATTCTGCGAGTCAATTCGGCCAGAAGTCTGCAATCAACTGACAGGGAAGTATATGGGAGGCGGTTAGGAGTCGCCTCCAACAAATAAGCTCCATGTCCACTCTGGGAGAGCCTGGCAAGCTACCCGTGAGTACAACCAGCCCCCACGTTCAGAGCCCAGCGAGCTATACGTGGGTATCAAATATGCTAAACACAGTAATAGAAACGGGCCTTGTTCCCTGACCCCGAAAGAGCCCCAAATTTTACAGCGTTAGGTCAGACGAGCACGGAGAGGGTGCTAAAACCTCCGGGCCAATGGAAACTGCCTGGATCACAGAGAGTAGTGTACCGTCTGTAACTAAAATACACGTACACTTGCATCCGAGCCCTCGATAGAAGACTTGCTCATGTAAGAAAGAAGGATAAGGTATGACGTCATCGACTTGGCCGTGATGAGACGACGCCGCCCACTTAAAGTCGTCCAAGACACCGAAGAACAACTGTTCCTCGGAACATGCGACAGTAGAGGAGTTGGCGGTGTCGGCGTTCTCGTGAACACGAGCCTGTCTATGAACACCGATTGATTCGAGCTGCTTACAACCCGAATCGGACGTTTACGATTAAAGAGATATGGATCAACACCGGGTTCGACAATTTTCATACTTTACGCGCCAACATCAAACTATGACGAAGAAGTCGAAGCGTTCTACATGGACTTGGAGAAGTTCTACAGAGAAGATCACACATCCTTCAAGGTCATCATTGGATGTTTAAATGCGAAGATTGGACCGAGAAGGTCGTGTGAGGAACGTCACGTTGGAACCCACGGATTGGAATGGAACGAACAGGGTGAGTGGCTCTCTGAGTTTAACATGGCGACCAAGACTATCCATGGTAATTTGCAGTTCTAGAAGCCCCACCCTCATCGCTGGACGTGGGGGTCTCCCAGTGGAGGGTACCATTGCGAAATAGACATCATAGTAAACCGATGGTTTTGCCTAACCGATGTCGATGTTGTCCCATAATTCTACATGGGATCAGAGCACCGCCTCATTCGTGCAAGATTCCATTTCTCGCGGAAAAGAAAAAGAGGGGCTAAATTAGAAAACCAAAGTACCAGAAACATCGTAAACTGGGGCTTGTTCAATTCATTAGTTGGCTGTTGGGAAGATGCCGTTGTCGATAACATAGACGAAGAATAAGATCGGCTCATTCAACATCATGTTAGCGCTACGAAAGCTGAGAGTCCAAGAGTCACCAAGAGACTTCTGTCACAAGAAACTCGAGCTGATACGTCAGCGTAGAGTCGCACAAGCTGCAGGCAACAGCGAACTAGTGACTGAACTTGCAAAACAATGCAGACAGGTGATAAAAAAGATCTTAAAGCTGCTGCTTCGCCAATTACAAGAACAAGATGATTGCACTCCGACGCCTAGACGGAACAGTTGCAGCGTCCAGAAAGGCAAAGGAGAAAATCATTCACCCATACTACTCAGATCTTTTCGATAGCCACGCCCACCTTCCGTCACATGAAATAAAATAGGATGGATATGTTGTGCCACAGGTTCTACCTTCCCAATTCCGATATGCTATTTCATGATCGATGAACCGAGCTACACCTGCTCGATACAAGATAAAAGCCTGAAGAACCCTCCACCAGTCCTCGTAAGCACACTGGCTTGGCTCTTCACACGACGCTTGTCTGAATGCAAGTTACCTACTCAATGGAAGACCGGCAAGACCGTGCTAATATTCAAGAAGGATGTTGTCCGAAATATCGGCAACTATAGCCCAATCTGCTTGCTGCTCGCCGTCTATAAATTTTGCGCTCGAGTCATCCTAAGCAGGATTGACAGAACACTGAACGAAACGCAGCCATGTGAGCAAGCAGGGTTTCGAAAAGGATTTAGTACGATGGATCACATCCACACGATAATAAGGCTCGTTGAAGCATCACGAAATTACAAAAGACCGCTCTGTCTCACTTTCATCGACTTAGAGAAGGCTTTTGATTCACATGAGATAGAAGCAGTTATGGAGGCCCTTGATAGTCAAGGAGTCTCTCCTCAGTACATAAAGATAATTTGTGAGCTGTAAAAGAACGACATTAACATCGACGTCAGAAGAGGGGTTAGGCGAGGCGATAGTATCTTGCCAAAATTATAAACCGCCACCGTCCATAACGTCATGCGAACATTGGAGTTGGATGATACGGAATGAAAATCGATGGTCGGCAGTTACACCATCTCGCTTTGCTGATGACATCGTCCTTATAACACCAGACATTAGCCAAGCGGAACGTATGCATGCCGACTTTGATAAAGCGTGTGTAAAGATTATTCTTCGACTAAATCTAAAGAAAACGATGTTCATGAAGAACGGATTGGTTTTGTTTGCCCCATTCACGCTCAACGGAACGAATATCTCCGAATACTCCAGTTATTTCTATCTAGGTCGGGAAATCAATGTGTTGATCGACTTAGCTCCAGAGCTGAGTAGAAGGAAACGAGCGGCTTGGGCAGCTTTGAAGAGCATCGATGATGTAGTGAAGAGAACGAAGAGCACCCGACTCCGTGCCCATCTTTTCGACTCAACGGGGCTTCATGCGCTAACGTATGCGTCAGAAACCTGGTCGCTGCGTGAGCAGGATGAAAGTTCACCCAGCGTTGTCGAACGCGCTGTCGAAAGGACGATGCTAGGAGTATCCCGTTTCACACAAGTGAGAGATGATATCGGAAGCTCCGGCTTGCGTCGACGATCAAAAATCAAAGATGCCGTTCTATACGCCAAACTGTCGAAGATAAGGTGGGGCGGACACGTAATGCGTATGGATGACAACCATTGGACAAGAGCCGTGCCGTTAGTGACTGGATTCCTCAGGGTGTCAAACGTATTGCAGAAGAACCACCGACGCGATAGTCAGAGTTCTTCACGAAAAGCCTAAAAGAAAGATTTGATGCTCAAAGAGTCCCTAGAGCGAGCAGGACCCACTGGGCTACTCTTGCACACGATCGGAAAGATGGAAGATTTACTGGCGCCCGCTCGAGTCATTTTTTACAGGACTACAGGTGATGCAGGTGACAAGTGATGTAAATTCTACTGAACATCTTCACTTAGTGGAATGCTTGCGTTAAAATAACTGAAAAAGACATGAATGACCGCTCGGAAGCGCTTGCTACAAAATTTTTTTGCCTTCTTTAAAAAAACCAGGAAAAACTAGACAGGAGTGGATATAAAAGCTAAAGGATAAAGCTCTCTGCATTTATCATTCCCTAGAGGATGCGCCATGCATTCGACTACATTAAGCATCGTTTGGAGAAGATCGAATGCATATCTGGCCTTCAAAATAACTCGCGCGGCCTACCGATGTGTCGAACCAGTGCTTCTATCTCACCAGCCATGTGTGGTACCAATCTGCCCACCCCGCAGCGATGGGAGGCCTGGTGGTGGAGGGTCGCGGGAATCTATCCCATGTGTATTGCAGGGCGCCCTTGACCACTGCGCCACACGTGCTCCAGAAACGAGTGCCGCCAGCAGGCAAAGCGTTTCGAGACATCCGTAGCGGATACAAATTCCTAAAAAAGACTTCAAGAAGTGTTTATTGAGCGATGGTGAACCAGTGAGCCTGAGGATGGGAACGGTTATGCCGCTCTTTCATTCGAGTTCGGCGCATCATGGAAGGAGCGTTATAAAAAAACCGTTTTGGCTTCTAATTCCGGCTCACACATATATACTGCATACATCATTTACAATATAATAGACCAAAGCTATTACTTTCCACAACTTTTTAAGTTTTTTCTGTTGATCATTTTTTAAATTAATAACTTATCAATGAAATGTATGCAGCGTAGCGGTTTAGACGTGTCCTGCAATTCGACACAGCGCCCGAGTTAACCAATTCTTAAATACATTTGGCGTTGGCAAATTGCAACTGCACAAGCTTCAGATTGTAGAAAGCACTGTGGAAACCTATAGGCAGAATTCTCGAAATCAATTTACATGATAAACAAGCACTAAATCACACTTATGATGTTACGAATTGAGTCGAATGCACGGCTCATCTTTAAAGAATTGATTATCTCTGAAAGTCTTATTTACTTGGTCTTACATTAATATTTTTTCATATTACTAAAGCAAATTTAAGTTGGTTCTAGGTGTTTGAAGGGAAGTTTTCTCGTGAGATAAATCATGATAAATTAAATTGTGTTGCGTACCGTAGTGTGAATAACTGATGTAGCACGAGTAGGATTTTTTTCTCTTGTAATTCCCTGAAATCTCATTGGCTTATTGCAGAAGTGTGGGATAGGGCAGCAAATTTTACACTATTGTTTAAAAGTCATCTCACTTTTAAAATAATTTGCCTCAGGTGCTCATCGTTACATGTGCTAGTGGTGCTGGTGACGATTTGAACCGACCTCGAAACCCCTCGTTTGCTACGCGCACGGGCACAACACTGGAAAGTTTTTAAAAGGGTCAAAGTCAAATAGTGTAGCTTTTGAAATAGCTTCATAAAGCACCAGGAGATCATTTTTCGGCAAAGTATTTGTTTTCCACGGACAAGAGAATAGAATTACCATCCTCAAAACCACTGAGATTACGTGATGTTCTTCTGTTGTTCTATTACTTTTAAACCAATTAATTTTCACTGTTTTAATGAAACCGCTTCATTTCCGTGCGTTGAGAATTTCCATAATCATTAAAAGTTAAAAGGACGAGTGTAGAGAGCGCACTGATTAGAGGTGCCTGCATGGGTTTGATCCCGCCGTCTAGGTTCACCAAGCCTTCCATCGCTCCAGATTCGGCAAATTGATAGCAGAGCTGTCTGGGAGGATAGTAGTACTTACTTGGCACATCGGTAGGCCACTGCGAGCGATTTTATTGGTAAGATATGCAGTAAATTTTCTCTAACGATGCCTGGTGAAATCGGACTCCTGACGCATCATTTTGGAATTGATCAACGTCGAGAATTTTATCTGTTTTTATTGAAAGTTCGCTAAATGGCAATAAGGAATTGAGCAAGAGCAACCGTGTTCCCAGCGTAGGAAGCTTTTACGGTTTAGGTAAGGACACCTCGGCGTTAATCCATCTTTGAAGGATGCTTCAGGCATTCGATTTCGCTAAAGCGTCGTTGGAGGAGACTAAATGCAGTCTGTCTTGTACAATGACTTGCAGTGGCCATTCCATGTGTCAAATCACTGCTGCTATGTTCCCAAACGTGCATTATACCAATATGCCGACTCCGGAGAGATGGAAGGCTTGGTGAGCACGAGGCACTAGATGGAACCAACGACTATGTGTTTATGCAGAGCGCCTCTAAACATTGCACTACTCCCGCACTATAATGACAATAACAGCAAAGAATCGCTTTGTTACATCATCCTTGAGCGATCGACTAACTTATGACGGAATTTGCTATCATTAAGGAATTGCTGTCGTCGTGTAAGCATCCGAATCGCAAAGCAGAAATTTTTCTTCTAATATATAAATGCTGCCCTGGTAGCGACCTGAGCACGATATAATCAAGTTGTTTCAGGTTTCTGGTAGAATTTCGCTCGATCGGTATTTAACATTATAATGATAGAAGCGCCTCGAATTGCAGCCGAATCCTATTCAAAGTCGACTGGATGACTCTAGCAAGGCAGCATTATTAATGGAAGAATTGCTGGTAATTACACAATATGTTGAGATTGGGTGTATTTGCATCTCCTGTACAAGAAGTGCTTAAGAAAATAAGCCGTGACCGAAATTGGCTTCAATTATTTTTTCGCCTCCAGAAGCTCAAAATCCTGTGCGAGTGATATAGGCAAGCTCGATTCTCGTTTACAAACTCCGAACTGAGCACTTTAAAAATAAAGGATAAAGGATAAAGCTCTCGGCGTTGGTCAATCCCTGAGGAATGCGCCATGCATCCGACTTCATTTAGTATCTTTGGAGGTGATTGAATGCATATCTGGCCTTTACAATGACTCGCGGTGGCCGGCCGATTTATCGAGCCAGTGCTGCTATCCTCGCAGACAAGTCTGGTACAAATTTGCCGACTCCGGAGGGATGGAAGGCTTGGTGGGCCATGGGCGCATTCCACGTGCGTGTCGTAGTGGCGCCTCCAACCACAGCACCACACGCCCCCTTACTGTCTCTTTAAAAATACAGACGTAAATCTGGCATCATTTGTGAAACAACCACAACGTTGCTGGGATATTTGCAAAGCTCAGCACCGCAGGTGTCTGCGGTGGGCAACGAACGGGCTATTGTCCTTCCGGGACTAACGCGTTAACCACCACACCATGCGGGTCCTTCGATTCGCCTATCTCTCAGCTAGTTCTATCGATCAGCGCCGTCAGCGATCACCCGTCAATGGGATTGATCTTGGAACCCTAAATCAGCAACGAACCCAGTTAACTGAGGCCGTAGTCAAATCACAGTGCCAACTTTTTATTTACTGCCTTTTACAACCTTAAACGGGAGTTTTCACAGATTTGTTTCACAGATAATACCCTGCCATGAAAATTTGTAAGAGGAAGTAAATAAAAAGCATTATGATTCCGACATTATTTTCCGAAAGTTCTACCTATAATTGTAATAATAATGGCCATGATAACAATTATAGAATTTTTTCCAAGATATTTAGAAAATCAGGAAGATATCAAAGTGTGGTGAAAGATGTAACAGGAAATGGTGAACGTACCGGTGTGCAGAATTTGCGTCCTGTTGGTGGAGGAGGTGGCGGTGGTGGACAAGATGGCGGCGGTAGACAGAGAGTGGGTAACGCAATGGGTGGCAACGTTGGTAGAGGACATCCACATCCTGCAAAGCTTAATAGATTAGATTGTACCTATTGCCCGACATAGTTTTCGGCACTGTAGTGGGAAATTTCCAAAACCTCTCTGCTTATTTTCAACGGAAGATGTTTCAAGGAGTATTTATCAACTTCATCTTATTTTAACCAACCATGCGTTTACATATTAGCAATATATTAGCAACTTTTACCAAAGTGAAATAAAAGTAGGATTTCGAACCTTAAAGTGGCATTTCAGGAGACAGAAAGTTTTCATGAAGGTTTTTTAAAAAATATATGACCCATCTTTACGTTTACCATGCGGATAACAGTACTTCTCACATAATCCATTACCCATGAAGATCTTCCAACTTTTACGTATGGCGTTGGTTTCTGCTTGAGGATTTCCATTTTATATTGAATGTCGTAGAATGGTGATCGAGTCGATTTTCTCTGGAGTCCTGAGATGGCCGAACTGGAGCGTTCCAAATTGAATTGCAGAGAGCGATTTTTTCCAGAACAAACCTGGTACCAATTCTTCGCGAAATTTCCTTCCAGTTCACAAGCGACAGAATTTTTTTTTGTAGTGGTCCTAATATAGTTATCTCGTGTTTGCAGAAAAAATCAAGCTTCTCAACCTTCAACACTTTAGTGAGAGAAGATAACACAGCGTCAAGATCTTCCCGAATTGAAGCATTACCTTGGTCACCACTATGGAAACAGTTTCAAAACAAGGACACGAAAAAAAAACGTATGACATGCAACGTATTCCATTCCAAATATGTGAAAAAATAAGTGGTATATTTCTAACGTCAAATTCTTTCTTCATCGCTGAATCATTCAAGCCTACAGGAAACGCAAAAAAAATGTTAAATGTCCCAGGTAAATGTCTTACTACGATCGTTGCTTGAAAAATGTCAACGGCAGCTCGTTTTAATTTCGACACAAACCATTCAATGTCAACTTTTTCGGAAAATAATACTTACCTATTTGGTACCCCAAGTGAAGTAGCGCACCTTGGCCACCGGTCCGAGCTGATTACGTCGTATTTTATCTTCTAGGTGCGCTTCATCATGAGCTTGATTGAGGTTCCGATGATTGTAGGTTCTCGTTGGAAATGAACGTCTACTACACTATGGTCCGTCCTGATTTTCAAAGTCTTAATAATATTTGAGATTTTTGCTGCTCATTCTTACTAGTACTTTTAGCTCATATCATGTACACAAACTTTTTGCGTGTTTAAAAAGATGCCGTCCTTTTTTTTTACTGATTTTGGTCAAAGCTAGAAACATTTCAACTCGTTTTGATACTTTCTTGGAATAGATGTGAGATTTACTAGGTTATGTGACATCAAACGACCTCTTAGCAGCTTCCTTGTGCCAAGGATATAATGCGTCCGTAGAAAGGTTAACCCAATAGAGCTTGAACATATATAATTACATTTGTATACAAAGTAGAAATCGAATAAACGAAGCAGAGAGAGGCAGTCCATATACAAGCCCTCTGACCTCCATCACCGTTTGAAAAGTTTGTTTTTGGTCCATATTTTTAACCCACTCGGAGAAGCATCGCTTAGTTCCATCACTAAGCTGCTCTACATTACATTTTTGAGATCCGTTAAAGGGCATAGTAACTAATTCTTCGTATTCTTGTTGAGCAAACGCGAGGTGTTATTTTCATTTTTTAATCACGAATAAGCTGGCGGACTTCGTCTTTCTCAGAGCCTGGAAAGGTCAAATTGAAAGCAATTTACTCGGCCAAACGCCTCCATAACCAAACAAAGGAAACACTAAACCAGGATTTCAATCACATAGAACACAGCTTTGCATACTCACCGTTTTCTATGAAGCGTCCATTGAGTATGTCGCGTGGAGACCAACGGCACACAATTCACACGGAAGTGTAATGTGCACCTCCCATCAGAATAACAGGCTTATATGCTGCTCAATGTCACACGTGATAATGAGGCATTCTTGTTCCTGCGGTTCATTTTCAGATTTCTGGGATTAATCCAGAACGCCTCGAAAGTTTTGCGCGCTTGTGTTCTCGAATCCTGTGCGAGGATCGTAACTCCTACTTCAAAATCTTCTCCATTATGTCTCTACGTCCTATGCGTGCCTATTGGCGCTTTTGGTTTACATTTGTCAACTAGGTGTTCTTTTATACGGATGCAGAGTGGTCTACCCGTTTCGTCAGCGTATTTGTCTACGCACACTTTAGAAGAGATCAGAGAGACTGTACCCGAACTCATGCAGTCACTGTCTCTACCATTGAGGCAAATTATGCAATTTTGCGTTTTACACAGACGGTCACATAGGCGCTTAAGAACTAGCTGACGTCTTAGATTACTCGGTGGAATTTCATTCATCGTTACCGAATTCTATGGGCCCTTCTTAAACAGCGTTTTATAGCTGCGCTCAATTCATTTGAAATGAAAGGCAGGATAAACGAGACTTTTCATCTCTAAAGTTGTTGTTGGGGGGCCTAGGATTTCTCCTACACCTATCGCGAGCTACAGTGCTACAGTTTCGTAGCCATTTGAGATGGCTATTAGCCGTGCCAAGTTCCAGGACTCCACTCTCTGCTCTCTTCCCGTGCATATGTTGGTTGCTGTTCGAAACATGTTTTTTACAGGCGCCCTTTTTGTGTGAAGGCCAAGGTCAATTTGACTCGTTCCTGCCTCGTCTACATAGCGCCTGACCCAACAGCGCGTACGTGATGGAGTCCTTCGACGTTACTGCTCTTTATACAAACGTGTCGAATGACTCCGCAATGCAAGCCATATTTGAAACATGTATGGCTTCAAGATAGAGCAGTTGATGGCACTCTTAAAAGAATGCTTGAGCTGATCAATCTTCAGATGGTGTGGAAAGTACTACGCTCAGATAAAAGGTTTGGCAATGGGGCAGCGACTGGCACCAAGTCTTGCCATTGCCATTATGTCTAAGGTGGAAGCACCAGTGACCGATCTCGGGCCGTTACTCTGTCGTAGAAATATAGATGACTGTTATGTTCTTTGCCCAATACAAGAGGAAATGGATAAATGCTTTGAGTTGTTGAATGAATAGTCAGAGTATATCAAATTCACCAAAGAAAAGCCGAAAGAAAACTGGCTGCCATCCCTGAACGTCCAAATTAATCTGTCAGAAAATGGTTGCATTTCGAAGTGGCACCGAAAGCCAAGTAGTAGAAACATCTTGGTCCATTACCTCTCCTCTCACCTCTCTCACACAATAATTACGTTTGTAAGAAACATGTTTCGAACAGCAGCCAACGTGTGCACAAGAAGAGAGCAGAGAGATGAGTCCCGGAACTTGGGACGGCAAATAGCCATCTCTAGTGGCTACGAAACTGCAGCTCGGGATAGGTGTAGGGAAATCCTAGGCCCCCAAAGACAACTCTAGCGTTAAAAAAGTCCCGTTTACCCTGCCCTTCATTTCAAATAAAGTGAGCGCAGCTATAAAACGCTGTTTAAGAAAGGTAGGTCTACAGAACTCGGTAAACGTAGTTGAAATGCCACCGAGTAATCTGAGACGCCAGCCAGTTCGTAACCGCCTCTATGACCGTCTATGTGCAACGCAAAATTGCATAATTTGCCCCGATGGTGAAGGCGATGATTGCATGAGCTCGGGTGCAGTTTATCTGATCTCCTGTAAGGCGTGCTGAAACGAATACATTGGCGAAACGAGTAGACCACTCTGTGTCCACATAAAAGAGCACCTATTCTGCAAACGCAAACCGAATACCCCACTAGGCACGCATGGGACCCAGAGACATAAGCGGGAGGACTTTGAGGTACGTGTCACGATCCTCGCGCGAGAGCGAGAACACAAGAGCACAAAACTCTCGAGGAGTTCTGGATTAATTCTAGAAATCCGAAAATGAACCGCAGGAAAGAATGCCTCATTATCATGTGTGGCATTGGGCAACATATAAGCCTGCTATTCTGAAGGGAGGAGCACATTACACTTCCACGTGAATTTTGCGCGGTTGGTCTTCGCCAGACATACTCAGTGAAAGCTTCATAGAAAGCGATGAGTGTGCAAAGCTGGGTTCTATGTGATTGCGATCCTGATTTAGTGTCTCCTCTGTTTGGTTATGGAGGTGTATGGCCGAATAGATTGCTGTTAACTTGACCTTTCCAAGCTCTGAAGAAGGCGAAGTGCGCCGAAACGTCAGCTCATTCGTGAATGAAGAATCTATTCTTCTATCTAGAAATAACAGCTCGTGTTTACTCAACAAGAATACGAAGAATTACTTGATCAATGCCAAGGTTAACAGAAAGTCGGTCGTGAGATATTAATTAATGTTTGGAAATGCAAATCTTTAGTAATGATCACAGCAGTTCGTAAAGTTGTAATGAGATAGGGTTGAGGGCTGTTATAAGTTATAATAGGAAGCTCTCTTAAATATTATTGCCTACATAACCTGCAACAGTAAGGACGGTGTTGGGAGCTCCAGTAAAAAACAGTAGTATGCAGCACTAAGAAGTATTAATACTTTTTGAAAATAAATACATATGTTCTCGGCGTTGACCAATCTCTGAGAGGTGCTGCATACATTCGACTTCATTAAGCATCGGAGCAGAAGATTGAATGCATATCTGACTCGTACAGTACTCGCGGATTCCTACCGATTTATTCAGCCCCTGTTGCTATCCTTTAAAACAGTTCTCTTACCTATTTGCCATGCCTGAAGGGATGGAAGGTTTGGTGAGTTTGGAGCGTTGGATCGCTCTCATGTGTACGCTCCTATGTGTTGCAGGGCGTCTCTTACCGCTGCGCTACACGCTTTCAGGTTTCAAAATAGGAATGGTAAATTGAACTCAACTCACCAAAACTAGAGTCGACGGCTATTGGTAAAACAACAGTGAGAATCCAGAACATCATTCTTTGTTAGAAGAAGAATTGTTACCTGATAACAACAAGGAAATCTTTAGGAAAAGAGTTATTTATAGACGGTGTGCTCTGGTACGGAAGCCAGTCCAGCTCCACAAGTCCGCCCTGTGGGCGACTGAAAACGTGAACTGGAACAATGATTAAAAAAAAACTTCTTTAAGTTCGAAGCCGGTTCTTGAATAAAAAAAAATGGAAAAACTCTGGAACTGTCATATTGGACAGCCGATGGTGGAATTTTCTGAGATCTGTTACTTGCGCCCTTTTCTTAAGTTGCGTGCCTATGTCCGGTTAATCCAATTTTCAAAGCTAAATGCGCTTACCAATGAGCAGTCGAGCTTTGCAACCAATAATCATTTTCTTAGTAAAATGATCACTTTTTCGAAACTACTAGACTCTTTAAAGTTAAAACACTAAATGGGGAAATGGTGTAGTTCGTGGTGATGGCAAACTAAGAAAAGAACTATTGTTCAATGTCGTCTACAAAGACGTACTTTCATTATCGTAAACACTAAGATTAATTTTAACTTATTATTTAGTAGCTACCCTTTTTAGCAGCAGAATATATTGCAATATATAACATTAATGATGCTGAGATATTTGCAAGACTCTGGACCGCAGGTGTCTGCGGTGGGAAGCGAACGCGCTATTGTCCTTTCCGGAGTGTAATGCGTCCACCACCACGCCACGCAGGTCCTTCGTTTCTCCTGTCTTTCAGCTAGTTCTATCAATCTTTTGTCATTAGCAATTACCCGTCAGCGGAATTGTTCTGGGGAGCCTAATTCGGCAGCGAACCCAGTTAAGCTGAGGGTGCAGTTATAATCACAATTTTAACTTATTATTTACTGCCTACTCTTTTTAATGGCAGGATATAGAGATTTCTGTTGAATCCCAGAAGAAAGATGCTTATCTTGATTTTGATAGTAGCACATGATGCAGTAAAATATCGTCTTCAAAACGATGAAAGCTCTTCGGATACCCTGGAAACAAATTTTGATGAGAATTATCCAGTTTTTATCCCGTCTTCATCGTCGCATTTTTCAAATAACGTCGCCAACCTTGTGGTGAGTCACTGTACTCTTTCAAATTATCGCTCAAAGATTTCATCTATACTGATCTTCTTATAAAGCTCAGCTTTCACTAACAGTGAGTCCCACTCGTAACACCACGGCTCTGAGGAAGGCGAAATCGCCGAAACGTCAGCCATCGATCAACAACACCAACAACGACAACGAAGACATATGCCAACCTCGCACCAGCTAAAGAAGATCAGTTTATAAGATCATATAAATAAATACTTCACTAACAGTGATGTCGCAGTAAGTCTACAGCTTTTCTGGATCTCACAATAGCATGGGAATACAAATAAAGTAGAAAATTGAAAAAAAACGTTCAATGAATGAAGACGTTTGCTGAGGTGATAAATTTCACTGTAATTGGTGGTCCATTGCAAACCCGTAATCACTTATCAACAATGTCACAATCGCATTTGTTTCGCACTCGTGTTACGACGAATGTCTACGGTTCACTTGATGTCATTTCACAGACCGCTGAGAAAAACTTGCTTAGAGCTTAAATAGGGATTAAAATGAAGATTCGCCATTGCGCTTAAAAGACTAGCTTCCACCAGTAATAATATAACACTACTCATTTATGAAATGGGTAAACCATGAATGCTCAATTTTTGGGGTCCTGGTAAGAATTTCCGTGGTATCTGACAAAGAGCTCTGCGATTCAGCTTTTTTGTAAGAAATTTTTCTTCTCTGCCTGAATATGATTTAAGAAAACATTACACGAGTTATTAAAACTCCGTGGAATCCTGCAAATGAGAGAGCGTGACATTTATCATAGAGTTGAATTTGATAGCAATAATATTCCGTCAGGACATCAGTTCGATGCAGCTCACTTTGAGATCGCTAGTCCACAACGTGTTTTATGGGTTTTCAGTCATCACGGAGGAAAATACATGCATATATGAAACATAAACAAATAATAAATACCATCTCTCTAAAGAAATAGCCTTTGAAAAAGTCGTGGGACAGTTATAAAAAACGATTGGGTTATGGGTGATTCACCGACGGCAGTTACCATCTAAAAGAAACTTCACTCATCACTGTCACGACCAACACAACATCGTCTACTAGACAATTACCCAGTGTTGTTTAACTGAGAAGAAAGGAACTTAAGCCGAAATCACGCTCAAAGGCACATACATGCATTCATAGGTGACACACACCGACACATAGCTACACGCACACAGACCTACATACAGACATACACGCGCAAACGCACACACAAACATACACGGACACACCGATACACATCGATACACACATACACACACATCTTGATGCAAAGAATAAAAACTTTGCTGGAATCAGCTTAAGCGATTGCAGATGAAAAAGTCAATAAGTGATAGAGAAGCACAAACAACGCTACATTTGCAAATTTCTGCTTGTTTTTGTATGACCTTTTTTCACGTCTACTGCGCTGATCCCAGCACTTCTCACATTCGATTCGTTTCCTCGCACCCATTATCCACGAACATCTGCCAATTTTTATAAGTGGCTTCGGATGCTACTTGAGGATTTTTATTTCATCTTGAACGTCGTAAAATGCTGGTCGAGCAATTCTCCCTGGAGTCCAGAGATAGCAGGGCTGAAGCGTTCCCAATTAGATCGTAGAGAGTGATTTTTTCTCCCAGACAAGTCCGGTACCAATTCCCCGACCACAGAGGTGTGAGAGGCTTGGTTGGCCTAGAGCGGAATCGAACTAGCATCATGCTCGTGATGACGGACATCACTATCACTGCCTGCGCTATTAGCATCTTCATTTGCAAATTTACGTTTATAAAATGAAAATTTTGAAGCAGAATGCGCAATTGTCAAGATCGATAGCCATATACTAAATCACTTCGCTACAAGAGAACTGTTTTTGGTAAAAAAATGTTCTTAGAATAGGTGGGAAAATGGTTGCGATGCCTTTTTTTGTGATTTACGCTCACATTCTATTCAAATATAGGCAGAAATTTTTGGAAATTCCCGGAATTCTTATAATTTTTTTTTGCTTGCAAACTGTTGTTAACCTATTGAGCTTGTTATCCCCGCGTGTGCACACACAGGATTCGATGTAAAATGTCATAGGAGTGCATTGCTTTACTCACACAAGAACCTTTTGTGTAAGCTCTCATCCAAATAATAGTAGAATATAGTAAAAGAAGCTTTAGTCGTTGATCAACTTCATGGGTGTGAACCATGAATTTGACACCATCAACGTCATTCGAGGTGAATGAATGTGCGTTTGGTCTCCATTTTGACTCCGGACACCAATCGGTCCATGAATCTAGCCTTTTAACACTCTTAGACAAGTATGAGGCCACTTTGCCGACCCGAAAGGCTCGTGAGTTCTCGGGGTGGGATCGATCTAGCAGCTCATTCATTGTGTGTTGTTGAGCACCTCTAACCAGTGCATTACTCTAAGACAGAGATAGAGGCATGTGGGATTTCTTATGTGAATCAAGGTCTAAGTGATTATTTTAGAATCCGTAAATAACTTTCTTATTGAGGTTCCGCATGATTACTTACCTTTCCAACATTGGAGAACGGTCGAATAGAGAGTGGTTTTGCAAGTGGGAAGGTCCAAATAGATTTTTTCAGTGCTCTTTACAGTTTCTACGATCTTAGGCACTAATAATACCTGAAACTTGCTTTGCTATTACTACTTTTCATTTATAAACTTTTTTATGTTAGTCTTGCAAGTCTCACACAAGACAAACACCCTTCTATTCTTGCTAATCTGGTTAAGAGTTTGCTGCAACACACTTCTCCTGATGACCTTCAAACTTTCGGCTTCACCAGCAATGCTGTGAGAGTATTGTACGACATTCTTGCCACTATTGTTCATAAGGGTTTTATCTAAAATCTGTTGGGAAGATCAGAAGTCGAAAAAGTTAACATTGTGATTTCGACTACAGTCTCAGCTTAACTGGGTTCGTTACCGATTTAGGCTACCTAGATGAATTCCGTTCATAGGTGATTGCTGATGGTGCTGGTCGATAGAACTAGCTGAGAGACAGGCGAAGCCAAAGACCCGTATGGTGTGATGGTAAACCTCTTAGCCCCCGGAAAGGGTAATAGCGCCTTCGTTCCCCTCTGGAGAGACCTGCGGTCCAGAGTTTTGTTAATGTCTCAGTATCATTGTGGTTTCATCACAATGGTTTCAAAAGGTTTGAACTATGAATTTCGATGAAAAAAGGTTTGAAACAAAAGATTCCCGTTCCTTACTCATTGCAAAGTGCAACGGAACTCGCTGCTGAAGATGTATTCGTTTAATGAACGTAATAAAATGAATAGATTGGGAACCAAACAAATAAGCAAAAAAATAAGGATGAAGGCTAAAGCTCTCGGCGTTGATCAATCTCTGAGGGATGCGCCATGCATTCGACTTCATTAAGTATCGTTGGAGGTGACTGAATATCTGGCCTTTACAATGACTCGCGGTGGCCTGCCGTTGTATCGAGCCAGTGGTGCTATCCTCCCAGACAAGTCTGGTACCAATTTGCCGACCCCGGAGGGATGGAAGGCTTGGTGGGCCATAGGCGCATTCCATGTGCGCGTCGCAGTGGCGTCTCCAACCACTGCGCAACGAGCAAAAAGAAATGGTGAAGTGAAATGGATAAATAAACAAATATAACGTCGCGATAACATCCTATCACAAAGACTCACGAAATTAGCAAGTAGTTCCCGATGTAGTATGGTTTACAAAAAACGTAGTTGTTTCACATACGTACCCATGAATTTCTGCGAGAAATTTCATGAAACGAAACATGTCTTTAAAACACTATGAACCATTCATTTGAAAAATTGGTAAGCTTTGTGATAGTATAGAGTAAGAGAGAATAGATACTCATTTTTTTTAACTCACTTATGGAACGCGACATCACTCTGTGCGAATCTAATCACTTCACTCCACTGGCTTGCTTCTGTTTTCGATGAACGTTTAAGGATTAGCGTTTAGGCTCGGTAGCGTAGCAATGAGAGAGATATGTTTACTCCACGGCTGCCGTTCATACTGATCGAATTCACTCTACTTGCAATCCGAGGTTAGCTCATGTGAAGCGTTCTCAAATTCTGAACAGAGACAGTCAACCGTGCTCACAGATTGCCCAGAGGAGACCAGTATCAGTTTCGTCATCTAGGATAGTTGGGGGCGCGTGTGGCGCAGTGATTGGAGGCGCCACTGCGACACGCACGCGGAATGCGCCCATGGCCCATCAAGCCTTCCATCCCTCCGGGGTCGGCAAATTGGTACCAGACTTGTCTGGGAGGATAGCAGCACTGGCTCGATACATCGGCAGGCCACCGCGAGTCATTGTAAAGGCCGGATGTGCATTCGATCACCTCCAAACGATACTTAATGAAGTCGAATGCATGGCACATCCCTCAGGGGTTGATCAACGCCGAGAGCTTTAGAGCTTTTAGAGCTTTAGGGTAAATGGAAAAATTGATTTTCTCTTGTATGTGGTCGCAAAAGAGACCATAGGTGCACCCTAATTCATGTATAGTCGCTGCACTTTTCGAAAAATCATCTGTGGATTCATTTTTGTGAATTCAAACTCAGAACTAAAGACTTAAAAAAAACTAAACTATAAGTACAATAGAGCAAAGGATAAGGAGCAAGGAAAAAACAGGTGTTAAGTAGAGATGGAAAGAAAGCGAATAACGAGATAGAATCTAAGCGCTGACTCAGAGTTGGCAGTATACTGTAGCAAGGAGGAATGCGTCACAAAGCTTCGCACAGAAAATAAAACAGATCTGGCGGCAGGTTTATTTCGAAATCATTTAAGAATCCAAAAAGCTTTGCACTCTATTTCTGGAAACAAGTAGACAAGCGTTTATGTACACATTCGGATTCTTCTACTTCTGACTTGGTACATTCTCCTTAATGCTTGACTAGTTTTGGACTATTCATTAACACACTGATAACCACTTAACCCGAAAATGGGTGAAGCCTGCTCAGTGTTCTACAACGGCTTTTACTACAATTTTTGTACTGTCAATAGCTGATTGGGCACGTGGATCCATTACTAAGAGTGATTTGTAAAAGCTGTTATCTATAGTAAATAACTTACAAAAAAACTTTGGAGTAGATCATTTCTAGGGCAGAGATTATTGTAGTCAAGGAGAGTAGGCAATATAGATAGTATAGCCAATGAAGAGGCGCCAAAATACCTCTGTCTGAACACTGGGATTCGGGACTTATTCAGAGATTTTCATTGTGAGAAGAGGTTGAAAGGATTATCGAGGAGACTTTCCCAGAGCAGCTCAAGGCTTTGTGAGCATTTCCAATTCATACATAATCAAAGGCAGTTAACCGCCTCAATAAACACCTCTATCACCTGCACCACCTGTAGTGCCGTTGTTTACACATATATACATATACATATATACATATATACATGCATATATATATATATTACGTACAATATATATATATGTGAATGTGCATATGAAATGCATAAAATGTGAGTCACCTGTATCACCTGTATCACCTGTAGTCCCGTTGATCGTCGAGTGACTCGAGCGGGCACCGGTAAACCTTCCGTTCTCCTTGTCACGTGCAAGGGTAGCCCATTGAGCTCTGCACGTTCTAAGGACTCGTCGAGCATCACATCTTTCTTCTAGACTCTTCGTGAAGAACTCTCACCATCGGGTCGGTGGTCTCCCTGCAGTATGCCTGACATCCCTAGGAATCCAGTCACTAACGGCTCTTGTCCATCGGTTATCATTCATACGCATTACGTGTTCGGCCCACCTTATCTTCGACTGTTTGGCGTATAGAACGTCATCTTTGATTTTTGATCGTTGACGCAGGTCAGAGCTTCGGATCCCATTCGTGTGAAACGGGATGTTCCTAACACCGTCCTTTCGACTGCGCATTCGACAACGCTGAGTGATCTTTCATCCTGCTTACGCAGCGTCCAGGTTTCTAACGCATGCGTTAGCTCATGAAGTGCCATTGAGTCGAAAAGGTGGGCACGCAGTCGGGTATTCTTTGTATTGTCTTTAGTACATCCTCGATGCTCTTGAAAGCATCCCAAGACGTTCGTTTTTTCCTGCTGAGCTCTGGAGGCGAGTCTCTCATCATATCGATTTTCCGACCTCGATAGACGTAACTGGAGCATTCGGAAATACAATATAACTGGGTTGAGCGTGAATGGAGCATATTAAACCAACCCGTTTTTCATTAACATCGTTTTTATGAAATTTAGTCGAACACCAATCTTTCCAAAGGCTTTATCAAAGTGGGCAAGCATAGGTAGTCCTTGGCTAATGTCTGGTGCTATAGGAATGATGTCATCAGCAAAGCGAAGGTGGTGTAACTGCCGACCATCGATTTTCACCTCATATCATCCCATTCCAATGTTCGCATGACGTTCTGGAGGGTGGTTGTAAATAATTTTGGCGACTTTTGACGTCAACGTTAATATCGTTGCAGAATGGTGAAATTCTTAGGGAAGTCTTAGTCTCTCTCTGTCTCTGAGTCTTAGAGAAGCAAAGGCGCTTTTGTTTCGCGAGATTAACCTCCTATTTCTCACCTGGTTACGCGCCACGTAGCATCGCGACCAATCGGTTCGAGATCGCCCATTTGAGGGAGACCCGTGATCTTCAATAAACACATTTCACATAATCCCGTTGGCGGATTACTGCTGGTAGCACCGTTAGGGTAAAAGCTGAATGAGAGAAAGGCAAAGCAGGACCCTCGGTTGGTGCGGTGAATAGCAATTCAACCCACAGAAAGGGTTACCGCAGGTTCGAAGACTTTCTGTGGTCCCAACTTCTTCTCATAACACAGCATCTTTATAGCTGTTTTTCCCAAGTTCCTTGCCGTTAAAAATAAGAAAATAGAAAGTTGAACAGGCATATGTCATTTTATATTGAATTTGAACAACTCAAATTCAAGGATATCAGAATCTTCAGACCTTCGACAACAAGATCGGGACTTCCTCATTCGACCTCGATAAAGGATAGATCCTCTATTCAGGGAAAATTATCAGGTGTTGTAGGAAAACAGTCACCATCGCTCGTGTAGCTTGAAAACCAAGGGGGTCATCGATGTGGTAAAAAAAAGAAATTGCTGTGAAGACTGGATTCTCAACGGATGTGCTACCACTTCATCAGAAAACCGTTAATAATGCTTAGCTTAGCAGTGAATGGCGTTGTTCTCCTCTTTCTCTTCTCGATCCGCATCTTCATTGTTAGTTGAGTATTTTACTTGAGCACCTTCATAATCTTTTTGCTGTGACAAAATCTTATCCAGCAAACGCATCGATCAAAAATATTTGTTACACTTATCAAATCAACTGTAATGAAGTGAGTTTGCATCAGTTCAACGTTATTAACACTAGTGTTCGCTAGAGTGTGACTCAGTGATGGCTATAGTAGCCATTTTCTTGACACTGATATCGTCATCGAAATCAGACTACTGTGTTCATGGTTTATCTGCAAAGCCAGAGGTAAGGACTTTAAAACTTGGCAGATATTTCCTGTGTTCTTAACTTATAAGGGCGCGTGTGGAGCAGTGGTTGGAGGCGCCACTGCGACGCGCACGTGGAATGCGCCCATGGCCCACCAAGCCTTCCATCCCTCCGGGGTCGGCAAATTGGTACCAGACTTGTCTGGGAGGATAGTAGCACTGGCTCGATACATCGGCCGGCCACCGCGAGTCATTGTAAAGGCCAGATATGCATTCAATCACCTCCAACGATACTTAATGAAGTCGAATGCACGGCGCATGCCTCATGGATTGATCAACGCCGAGAGCTTTATCCTTTATCTTAACTTATATAACTAGTCATTGAAGTTAACTTCGCTGAATAGCAGTCGGAGCGGCCATCACTGTTCACTAAGACTAATAGACGATTTATTTTTAGGGTGAAAATGTTGAAAAGTGTTTGGAAGTCAGCTACAAAGAATTCAAAGTAAGCGGCGTTCCCGATTGTTCGATTGAACAGTTTCTCACAGGATTTGGACAATTGCCGGTAAATGTAATCATGAGAAATTTGCATAGAATGTTGCGAGGCAGATATAAAAGCATAAAGATTTTTAAAGGTCAAGAACAAAAATCGTCCTTCAATGAAGGAAATTTGTCCTTATTCTCCGCCAACTGCAAAAAAAGGAAAAAGAATGACGTGTTTCTGTAAAACTGATCTCATGGAGTGCTATAGAAAATTAGAGGTCCTTATTATTATCTACTTTTTTGCGTTTTCCGCTGAACATTCTTTATTTCACGTTTAGGAAAGATTCAGAAGGATTCCTAACAAGGAAAGCGGCTTATGCATTGTCAGAAAAATGAATCGAACAGATTTCGTCAAATATTTGATCGTTGAAAGAAGTGAGAGACTTGGTTTGATAAAATTGGTACACAAAATACCGATGTTAGAAGGCGAGATTCTGTGGGAGTGAAAGACGAATTGGCTTATCCTAATAAAATGTTCAAAAACAGATTGGATTATACCATGTGCTTAATAGTCGGATTTTGGAAGAAAATCATGACCTACAGGGACGGTAGCGCTATGGTAGATATACCGACCACTGTGCAGATACCGACGACCGTAGAAGACCTTGATTAGACACAGCAGTGGGATTAGGCCTACCTTATCGGGGCCGTGAAATTGATGTAAAAATTGTGAGGAGAAGTCTTTCGGTAAAAGCTGGCAATAATCTGGCCTTTAGTGAAGGCCTAGAAACTACCTACTCTGGCTATCCTAGGATTCCAGTGAGATGGAGTCTATCAGTGTTCAACGGCATAAATGATGAACACCAAGAATTCTCTAGCGGTAGCCGAATTTGGATGTAAATCATAAAATATTCGCTGATGATGGGAAGAAAAAACTATGCCGGGCCCTAAAATTAAAAAAAAACGGTTTTGGAAATAACTTTCGGAACGGTATTTGCCCTGATATCGGCATCGTATGTGAGAGGATTTCTGCTTTCTTTACGAATCATAGCAGTGTTACTGAGTAGGATTCATTTTGATTTTGCTGACTTTCGCTGATGACATCTGCAGTGGTCGCATCGATCGCTAACTTAAGACTTAAGGCTAACTTAAGGGCATGTCTGAAGAGAATGTCCCGAATTTTAGTTTATAGAAATTGATAATGTTTCCTGCAAAAATCACAGCATTCATTTCTGTACAGATTTGAACAAGTTCAATTCCCGCCTTCTTTTTTACTTCAAAACATACCTTTTTCAGATAAAAATAATGAACGCCGAAGAAATGAGGCCCTGGTTAGTGTTACTCAGATAATAATTGACTTAAAAAAATGTTCTTATTTAGGAAGAATACCGCCGTCAAAGCAAGGCTATTCTGTAAGTGTTTAGGTTAGGTTAGAGTGTTTAAGGCATTCTGTGAATCACTAAGCCGCGACGTCCCTGAAATTCGATGGCTATATGGCAGAGGAACGTCGCACTTATAGAACTGATCATTACGGTTGCAAGGACAATAATACAGAAAAGACTTTTTTTTAGAAAATCCACAATTTGATGCAGTGCTAACACCAATTATTCCTTAATTCTTTATGTTTCAGTGACGGTGCTAAATTTCACTTACTTCTACTTGCGATACTGATGGATTTGGCGATGGGAGTTCAGTTAGCAGTTCTCACGATTTGTCGAAAAAATCTCCGTGATCACCACGAGAGTTTCGTTCAGTATCAATCACTAGTCAAGGATGGGAACGTCGGTGGAAATCCAGAGGGCACGGGTGAAAAAAAGAAAGACGGTCAGCTAGGAAAAGGTTCGAAAGAATCATCCACAAAACCATCGGCCGGTTCGAAAGAATCATCCAGAAAACCATTGGCCGGTTCGAAAGAATCATCCACAAAACCACAGGCCGGTTCGAAAGAACCATCCACAAAACCATTGGTCGGTTCGAAAGAATCATCCACAAAACCACAGGCCGGTTCGAAGGAACCATCCACAAAACCATTGGTCGGTTCGAAAGAATCACCCAGAAAACCACTGGCCGGTTCGAAAGAATCATCCACAAAACCACAGGCTGCTTCGAAAGAATCACTCACAAAACCCTTTTACGCCGAGTCGTTAGGAAGCGACAAAGAAGTGGACCTATACATGCTGAAGTTTTGATACAAATAGTCACAAGACTGGATATTCATTTAATATTAACTTTTAAGAACTGTACAAAATTTCAGTTATGTGTTCATTAATGAAACACTCTGAAGATGTTTGTTTTGAAGAGACATGGTATAAACAATCGAGTATCCCTACAAAGAAGCTATCACAATCTTTCCACTTCTTAAGACGATTCTATTTTCGCATGAAACTATTTAAAACGGTTGAACCACTTATAGAATAGATCTTGGGTTTGATGGAGAACCACTATTAAGCACCTACCTCATGAGTGTTTAAACCCAAATCGAGTACTAGTTAGCTTTCATCGTCGCCCTTCAGGACGTGAACAAATGGTTTATCATTTCACATTTAGAAACTAAAAACCGTACATGTGTAAGCGCACCCAGCCATGCCGAAAGGTAATGGCTAATTAAGGCATGATTCAAGTTCCCAGTATGATGGGTGGATGTGTTTCAAACTAAGAACCGCTTTTTTATGGGGCAAAATATCGTCTACGACATTCGGAACTAGAATGTACAGTAGCCCTCAATGAAGACGCAAAGAATCAGCTTCCCATCATTCCTTGAAAGGAGGGTTCTGCAGAAGATCTAGTTTCCTAAATTTGACTGTTGTTCGGTCGACAGTGGTAGGATTGACTGAAATCACAGCATTCGCTGTCATCATGACAGAATATAAGTCTTATGGCACCAAACTTCTCTCGTGTCAACAAAAGTGCAGTTGCGTGTAATGATGACCTGGCTAAGCCGTAGCACAACTATTTTGTGCTTCTCATGAATCCTAGGCTACCAGAATTCAGTATGCAATTGAGTACAGAAGTACATAGATTTTTAAGTTGCACTCGAATCCAGACAATAATCCTACTGTTTTTGTGGATGACTGTTACAAGGTAACATAACAAATAAAGAGGAAAGCGCTGGAGGTAGTACGAATGAAAGTGGAACACAGAACAAGTAAGTAAACAAGTAACCAAGTTAGTTATTTCAAAAGTTGACAAGAAGAACGTTAATGAAAAGCTTTAAAAATTTATTGTTTGTATGAAAAGACCGATAACAGTTGGTAGTGAGAAGGAACTGAGAGACAGTTAGTTAGCCCTATTTGGTAAAAGCTGCATCACGTTGATTAGGTTATCACTTCACAGCTAGATGAGAGCAATAACAACAAAGGATAATCACGACCGATCTTCCGTAGCGATGAGGTAGCGATACAAAAGCGGCGGCTTATAAGGGACGCACTTATATTTCGTTGAATCATCAACTATTCGTTCGACTTCTCTCATAATGCAGATATTTCCGTTAATAAGTCGTTAAGTGAGATTTTATCACAGAAATCCACTTCAATCAATGAGAAACAAGTTTTGAATCAATCAACATCATAGTGTAGACACGGCAATGTTTTTCTCGAACTGTGTACGAAACTACTTACTCTGTTGCGTATTCCCTGACAAAAATTCCGATCCAAGCGAATTTAACGTAAGTAAAAATTATTAAATTACCAGTTATTCCATTGTATTGCACAAATCTATTGATGTAAAGCTACCGTAGAGTGATTCGTTTGTTTATGCGCTCGAGGTCATGTGCCTGTGTAAGTCTCATAGAATTCAAAACACTACTGTCAGAAATTCGTAGCATGTGAGAAAGTGCTACTAATAGCTTGACCTATCATTGACAACTGCCTGTGAAACGACAGCTATCCGTGATATTTCATACATGCTAATGTGTATTCGAACGAGAAATTTGTCTATGTTGCCTTCTTTAAGCTTTGTCCCACTTATATGAATATTTAAAAAATCCCCGCCCTTCGATACACTGTGCGGACCAAAGTAGCGCAAGTAATTAAAATCTGATCATGATTGAGAAAGATGCTCATTCTTTTCCTGGTTATCTAAGAGCCGTGATCGCCTTTCTAGCCAGATCGCGATTATCGCTTGCCCCTTAGTAGCTATGTTGCTGCCAGGATGGAAGTGATGGCTAGTATTATTGTACTCTTAGCTTGATCTCCGAAGAGAAGTGTCGAACTCTCCTTCTCAGTTATAAACAGTGTCTTCTGTTACCTTGAGTGATTGAGAAAAGTTCGAAGAACTGCTGATCAATGTTGAGTTTGATGCGTTCTCAAAAGGAGTTTCATATTTTATAAAATCCAATGCTCTAAGAAAGGTGGATAGGCAGCACAGTTGTAGTTATGCCGATGATCACGAGCATAATGCTTGATCGATCCAGTTCCGGTCTCACCATGTCTTTCGTTCCGCAGAAGTCAGGAATCTCGTACCGGGCTCGTCTGGGGAAAGTTCACTTGATAAAGTTCACTTTCTGGAATCAGTCTGAGAGCACTTTGGCCCAGCTGTCTCACGGCTCTACTGGCTCGACCAGCATTTATCAACGGCATTCATGATGGAAGGAAAATTCTCCAGCAGAAGACGAAGCCACGCGTTAAAGTTGGAAGACCACCGTCGGTGATGGATGAGAGCAAACGAATCAAATTCTAGGACACTAGGCTCCATGCAGTAAATGTGACAGACGGGTCCTCTAAAAAATTGCTTTAAGAATAAAAAATTTAAGCAGCATTATTGAAATATTCCATAGATTAATGACTAGGAGTTTGTGAAACGGTGTAAAAGTTCAAGAAACTCTAAAGGTAACTTAGCCTCATCCAAAATGTTTTCGATAGATGTTCGCTATTTCAATAAAGTTTCTTTTTCTAAGTCGCTAATTCTTAAGGAAAATCATGTGAAATATCTGGCATGCTTTGGTACGCTCCATGTGAAACACGTTGCGCCGACGTTAATCGTCATCCGTACGCTCATCTTATTTATTCTTCTCATATACATGATGATCACAACATCGAATGACCTTCTGAGTATATGTGAGTTGAATTTCACATTGAATGAGACATGTGTTGCATTGTTGTACTTTTAACGTTTTTTTTCTCGGTCTCAGTTGGAAATCTGATCTGCTCTCATTTGTCCTCAAAAATATAGCTCTCTTTGAGAGATTTCCATTTAATGAAGTCAGTACGGAAAATCTAAGTTAACAAAGTATTGAAGAGCGTCGGTAGCTCGACTGATTTGTGTTCGCTTCCAATTTCACGTGCCATAAGAGATGTTTCGAGAATTTGAGACTGTCTGTGCGTAGTGCTCCTTAGAGCGAACGTTCATGAAATACCGCGATTTTTATCAATAGAATTTCTATTATTGTTATTATTATCACCAGAGTCTTTGTCTTTGTGAGCAGGTAACATTGGTTTTGCATTGTTAGAGAAATATGCGACAGAATGATAGACTGTCACTCGTCCACAGTACTTTGATTTGTTCCATTACGCCAAATCACCAACGAGCAAACTGTCGATAACTTTTGCATAGATTGTTTGTTTAAAAAATAAAGGATAAAGCTTATTGGTGATAAAGCGGGTACCGCTGATATGCCTTTTTGTATGCATCATTCATTTGATCACAGTCGTAGCATCGCAGTGATAACTGAATGCACGACCAATCAAAGAACTTGTGGGAGCGTAGAGAATCTATTAAGTCAGTGTTTTTCGCCCTTCAATGCAAGTTCGTATAAAGTTTCCTGATCCCAAGAAGGGATGGAGGGCCTCAATAGACCAGGATGCGGAGTCGAGCCATATTTCCCACAGGGTAGCTCTAACAAATGTGCCATCGCGCTTTCGAAGAACTACTTATGAACGGAACATTTAGGCACTTGCTCACTAGATCCAAATTTGTCGGAGCACGTCCCACTTTATTTCGTTCGTTTTCATCACCATGTTCATTGACAATACTTCAGAAAGTGCTAAAAGTCTCAAGTTCTTTTTGATGAAGACCATTAATTTTCTAAACAATTTTTGGATTCATGTAGCAGCTCAGAAAAAACTGACAATTATTTTTGATATTGGTGAATGGGCAATATCATCAAAGATTAGGTAATTAATATTTAATGGAACGATCTATTAACTATGATGTTCGTTAATATTCTACGAATGGTGTCGGCATCAAAGCTTTCATCGTGTGATCTTATACAGCGCTCTTTTTCTTTCTATGAAGATAATGATGGCAAACTCAACAGCCGTCACAAGATGGCAATATCGTCAAAAATTAGGTAATTAATATTTAATGGAACGATCTATTAACTATGATGTTCGTTAATATTCTACGAATGGTGTCGGCATCAAAGCCTTCATCGTGTGATCTTATACCGCGCTCTTTTTCTTTCTATGAAGATAATGATGGCAAACTCAACAGCCGTCACAAGAATTTTTCTTTTCTTTCGTTTAAGAAGATGACCAAGATCATCTACAGCCATCTTACGGCAACAAGTTCCTATGTGCAAATTAGCCCAGTACACGGAATGTGACACCTCTTTATGCAAAATCGATGACTTCTCAGTGCAAGGTCATCAAAGATTAGGTAATTAATATTTAATGGAACGATCTATTAACTATGATGTTCGTTAATATTCTACGAATGGTGTCGGCATCAAAGCTTTCATCGTGTGATCTTATACAGCGCTCTTTTTCTTTCTATGAAGATAATGATGGCAAACTCAACAGCCGTCACAAGAATTTTTCTTTTCTTTCGTTTAAGAAGATGACCAAGATCATCTACAGCCATCTTACGGCAACAAGTTCCTATGTGCAAATTAGCCCAGTACACGGAATGTGACACCTCTTTATGCAAAATCGATGACTTCTCAGTGCAAGGTAGCCGGCGAAAATTTTGAAAAGTCGTTTGTACTATTGAAACACAGGTTGCTAGCTACCCATCATGACGTCATATGACCGTTACCTACAGCTTATTAGCGTTTTGGTGTTGACATTGTCATAAATGTTCACATTTATGCCGTCATGTTGCTTAGTAGGTGACTGGAATATCGCGTGAATGTGGACATCTTCGGAAGCCTATCTACCACTTTTTCTTTCCTTTAACGGCGTAAGCAACAACATGGAAACTAACCACAGTGATGCTGAAATATTTGCAAAAGTCGGAATAGCAGATGTCTGCGCTGGGATCAAGCCCATTACTACCCTTTTCGGAGACTAGCGTGTTCTCCTCCACACCCTGCGAGTCCTTGGTTCCGCCTTACTTTCAGCCGTGTTACTGACTTACAGGTGCTATCAGCAAACCCCGTCAACGGGATTGATCTGAGAAGCACAAATTGACATTGAACCCAGTTAAGTTGAAACTTTGTCTGTAGAGCTAATATGGGAAATATTTTACATTGGTAGTAGGCTTCAACTCATGGCCAGCGTACGAATAGCATTATTCCGCCCATACGCGCAATGCACCTGTTCGACACAAAAGGCCGTCATAGAATTCCAGAGAGAGCGTGCGGAATCTGCGTTCAAGAAGGATTCGTAAAAAAGGACAAAAGCTTCAAGGCGCATCCAAACCCAGAGGCAAATCCGGAACATTCGTGGATGATGAATGCGAAACAATTTGAGTGAAAGAAGGCTGAGATCAGTGCGATATGTGATAACTGTCGTGTCCTTGTTAAAGTAAAAGGGCCGCGGGTTGTTTTTGCAATCGCATGGCATGCATACAGCTGAAAACCATCGATCTGCGTAACTGGAAACCTATCGACTACACTGTGACCGTAAAAGCGTAGAACAACAAAGCGTTTGGCGTTGATAAGTACCTAATGAACACGCTTGCATTCGGCTTCATCAAAAAACACGATGATGCATATTTGGCCTTTAGAATAATTCGTGATGGTCCATCGATGTAAAGGCCATGACGGCTACCACTATTGACAAGTCTGGCACCAATTTGCCGAACCCTGAGAGGAGGAAGTGTTGGAGAGACTGGAGTGCGGAATCGAGCGAAAGACCATGTTTGTATTGCTTAGCCGCTCTAGCCAAGCGCTATACGTCTTTTTAAAACCGCCCTGATGCATTCTCTAATGTGAAATGCGGTGGATTTCCTCGAATGTTTCGGGTCACTTAGAAAGGTTCCTTAAAGCATAAGCAACACTCGAACTATCCGAGGTCAAAGCACCGAGATTCTCTAGTAGCATTTATAGCTACTTTCTGGTAAAGAAGAATCCACTAGCTTAAACTGCTTATGCTTCACTACATTTACAAGAGCGTAGGGCACCTTTTTTCCTGAAGGGCTTCAGACATAATGGAATTAGGTGGTTTACAGAAAACAAGGATGGTCAATGTTAATGAGGAATGGAAATATTAGGAAAAAAACGCAACTACACGCAAGAGATGGGGATCTCATCAAATACACTTATCCTTCAAATATACTAAAGCACATCAATGTGGATAAATGAAACCGTCAGCGGCGTTCCCTATACGGTTCGACCCTTTAAAACGTGTTCAGATCACCGGGAAATAAAAAATTTTGAAGTGTATGTGGAAACAAAAACTTTGTTGGAAACAACAGTTCACCGGAAAAGCAAGTTTAAAAAACACTTGGAACAAGCTCGTATGAAGGATTCAAATAGCGCCGAAATGCAATGGAATCATCGACCACAAAAAAATGGCTGAGGAATAAAACTTTCAAGAAGTTGATCTACAATGAAGCTATTAATTCATTTTTAGACGGTTTGTTCTGCTTCTGTACGGCTATGACAAGCAATGTTTCTCTACTTGCCGGAATGCAGTACAAGAGGTACGTAAAGTATTCTTACGCTAAACCCTATGTCGTTTTCGTACGGTATGTCGAAAATATTCAGCAATTACTGAGCGTTCCAATCGGATAATTAGTTAATTGTCAGAAATATGAATATGAAAACAATTAGTACATTTGAAAGCGGTCAATAGAGTGTGCAAGTAATGCTTATCGATCGATGAGGCGGCGTTTAAGGTCGCTAATTTACCGTTAAGTCAAAACCGTTTAGACGGCAATTATTTGGTTTGATAGCACTACTTAAATACAGTGTAGTGTTTATTTATGTTATTTATCTTGTAGGTGCAATTTCTTACTACCGTATTTCTTCATAGCGACGTTATTTATTATTTCGTTGGTTCTTCATCTGTTTATTAGTTTACTGAATACAGCGAACACAAAAGATACACTCCAACCTGGAACTCTGCTGAAGAATTTGACCGTGGTGAGTAAACGGATAAAGGGTGAAAGAATTTTTGTTTTCCTATCTTTCTTTATCTTTTATCTTCTATCTTTTATTTCCTATCTTGGACTGAATTTCTTTGAAAGTGAAGCTGTTAGTAGTGGAGATTTTAGATCACAACGTCATGCCAGATAAACATTGTGTTGAAATCGATCATTAGTTTCTCTTTAGTTTGGAATTCTCTGTTTCGAAGTCTATACAATATTGAGTGTTTGGCGTATTTTTGTCTACATTTGTGATGCGCGAATGGATCGTGATGTGAAAAGGTTAGAAAAGTAAGCGAAAAACTGATACCTTATTTACCAGCGAAAAACTGATACCTTATTTACCAGCGAAAAACTGATACCTTATTTACCAAACTCTTATAATTAAACAACTTTTTTTTACCATTTTAACACGTTTAGGGCAAAAATTGTCGCAAAACGGCTTCAGCGACTTGGTCGACGAACAGAAGGTGAACTGATAGCGATTATCATTAATGGAGACTCCGAAAAATAACAAGACGACCGCCGGACAGCCTGAAGGCATTTCGTTCAGAATCGATTTCTGGACAGAATTCTAGTCACGTTATTCGCTAAATGGTTTATAACTCTTTTTAGGGAAACAAGACTTTCCAGATATTGCTGTCTCTCTCAATTTTAACCTACCAAACTCTTATAATTAAACAACTTTTTTTTACCATTTTAACACGTTTAGGGCAAAAATTGTCGCAAAACGGCTTCAGCGACTTGGTCGACGAACAGAAGGTGAACTGATAGCGATTATCATTAATGGAGACTCCGAAAAATAACAAGACGACCGCCGGACAGCCTGAAGGCATTTCGTTCAGAATCGATGTCTGGACAGAATTCTAGTCCCCGTTATTCACTAAATGGTTTATAACTCTTTTTTGGGAAACAAGACTTTCCAGATATTGCTGTCTCTCTCAATTTTAACCGGTTTCTTTTTATCATTTTGTTGTACTACTGCTTTTTTAACACAAATATTCAGAAATCTTAGAACGCCATCTTAATTTGAACGTCTTTTATTTTATTAAAACACAAAAATCTGCTAATTTACTGCGATTCCACTAGCAAAGACCTTGTGAAACATTCCTCACAAACGTGTAATACTGCTGAGACTGTAAAGCTGGATGTTGTGAAGTTGCCGACTTATGAAAAATAGACGAGCAGAATCATGACGATAAAATAAAATAAAAGAGCCAAGTAGCAAAGATTTTCATAATACTAAAGAACCACTGCATTGGCATTTTGATTAATCGCATTTCATATAGTGATAAAAATGGAAGGTTCTCTCGAGAACGACCATCAATCATTTGTCCTGTGGAAGTCGTCGATGCACCTAACATTGCAGTGGTCAATGGGCTACCGTTTTCAGTAGTTCCGTAATGGAATAATGGGAGGAGAATATCAAACAGATAGTGTAACGACTAATTAGTTGATCAGTCGTTATTGTGTGCATGTTCGACTCTCGAAAATGCACCGTCGTGATATCCACTATTTGAATGTCGTGTAATTATGGAGGTATTTACCTCTTAACGATTAGAAAGCTGTAATTGAAAATCGTTAGGTAGAAATTGTAGTTTCACCGTACTATTGTTTATCTGAAAGTTGTTTTTACCACATGAATCTACAACGCTGAATTCTGAGTGAGAATACCAGACGTCGGCTTATTGCTTTGAATGAAGTGACACACGGTGCTGAGCGGCTTGCTTCAATCTGCTAGCTTTCTCAACGCGCTTGTTCTTTATTGTTGTTTGCACTTCGCATTTTCCAAATATGCGTAATTATATCTTTATTTGTATCAGACGAACAGAACGCGATCAGTGAATGTTTGGTTCGTGCATGGGAAATAGAAGTAATCCACAGTTGCAGTAAGGAGAGAAGAAACCAGGACAAGTTATCTAAATAAATAGGAAAGATGT
Organism: Angiostrongylus cantonensis; assembly: GCA_009735665.1. Lineage (NCBI taxonomy): Eukaryota > Metazoa > Nematoda > Chromadorea > Rhabditida > Metastrongylidae > Angiostrongylus > Angiostrongylus cantonensis. Next base: position 274,566 of record MQTX01000297.1, read on the forward strand.
TCAATGCGATCGAGAACTTTGCCAATACTTATTTTCACGGTCATGTCAACATGAAGTTGTTGATGGTGACTTTAGCAGTGACAGCAATATTAGTGCCATCTAGTTCCAACGTCCATATTGAGTGAGGAACCTATGTAAGCTTCTTACAACTCCAGTCTTCAACGTGTCATTTGTCAATCATGGTTAGTCGTACTGCCTCGACATAGTCGTTTGTCTTTGTTAGTTACCTTTGTAATACTTGAATAACTTGTTATCATGAATCTTGTACGCCCAGGCATAATTTTCGATTTACAGGTTTCCATTTCGCTGGTTATTTGATGACTTGGCAAAATATTCTTGGCACCGGATAATGCGGCACGTGGTGAAAACTATCATTGTTTTCATTTTTATTCATTAGATTACTTACATGACTTAAGCTGACGTATTATGTGGGTTCCAGAAATCCTTTAATTCGTCGCGTTCTCCTATATATCTCTTTCATTCTTAATAAGGTGCTTTAATTTGGACGCATGGCAGCTGATAGTAGAGGACTTTCTCTCCTTCATCATTGCTGTTCAATGCGGTTCACGCGGTTCTTTCCTGGATTACTAAAACAGCACTACTAAAGCCTCTCTGGTTTTCGTCAGTGGTTGTTAACATTTTCTCTGTAGATTGGAGGGAGCCTCTATCAGTTAAGTCCCCTAGTGATTTCACGAACACGGATCGATGGGAGGCTTGACTTACATTGAGCTATGTCAAAGCACTAATTGCGTGTATATTGCAAAACATTTGAATCCTTATTATTATTATCATAATTAGCATTATTGTTAACGTCGAGTGAATCCTATCACCCGGCACCGCTAATTGTTATCTTACTGTATGAATATCGTGTGTCCCTGGATCTCCACCGATGTAGTGCAGCTATGTGTTTGTTTTTCTTAACAGGAGCTCCCAAACTGAGGAGTTTCACGTGATGTTTGCCTTTTCAGCGAAGGTAGTATGAAAATAAAAGTGATCATTCTAAGCGTGCTTGGCGATAGGCAGTTATGTGTCTGAAGGAGAAACCATACTCGTCCTAGGCTACATCTACTTTTTATTGACGTTTCACTGAATGCGGCTTATTTTCTGGTCTTTTTTGCTGCATATAGTTTTTGTGTTTAACAGGCAACAATTGCCGTTAAAGAAACGCATAGAAGAATTTTGTGTTGTAATCCTTCACTAGAAGGGCGCTTGTGGCGCGAAGGGCACTTGTGGCGCAGTGGTTGGAGGCGCCACTGCGACACGCACGTGGAGTCGATCCCTGCGCCCATGGCCCACCAAGCCTTCTATCACTCCGGGGTCGGCAAATTGGTACCAGCATTGTCTGAGATGATAGCAGCACTGGCTCAATACATCGGTGGGCCACCGCAGGTCATTGTAAAGGCAAGATATGCATTCAATCACCTCCAACGATACTTAATGAAGTCGAATGCATGGCGCATCCCTCAGGGATTGATCAACGCCTAGAGCTTTATCCTTCTACCCTTTTTTAATCCTTCATTAATTTCACATGCTGGCATGGTTTTCCGCTGTTCGTGGCGCTTCAAATTGAAATGCCGACTAGGAAGGAAAAGACAGCAGTGCCAATCATTGGTAATAAGTACTACTGGTTCACTGAAAGACTAATAGTACGCTGTTCAGATGCCCATCATTGATTTCGTTCTCTATAACAGCGCGGCAAAAAACTGATCAGAGATTTTGAATAATATAACAAACTGGACTCCAAAGTAGATGTGTATCTTCATGAGCACTCCGCTTTTCTTCTACAGAAACGACGTTCAGATCTCCAACTCTTGGTAGCGCGAAAAGTGAATCTAACGTCATACCCGTTTTCGGGACGCCTTTGTTCCTTAGTCTGATCTGTTTCCAAAATTTTTAGTTCTCGCAAAATTTTTTAGATCTTAACAAGTCAATTGGATGAGCCGTTTTACCTTTACTGAAGGGTAAAAGGTTAAGGTAATGCAAATAGTTTATGCGCTTAAACATTAAACAATAACGTATGCGTAATGGATGCTGCTCATTCAGAAGATTCTTCTTCCTCCGGACAATTCCGTCGTGCTTCTTCATGAAATCCTGCAACGCTGTTTTATTTATGTTTATTCGTCCGTTTGATTTTGTAAATACATGGCAGTGGATTGCATCACCTTTTGTTGCAATTAAGTATATGTTTGCTTTCGATGAATCTTATGTTATTGAATTCACTTTTCTAATTCTTCTTTAGAAATTTTGAAAAGAACATTGAAAAAATGGAGAACAAAAAAATCACTTTTTAAGGATATGACTTCTTCCTACAACATAAATGGTTATGGTTAAGTGGTTTTCACATATCCTTATTTCTTATATTACTATTATATTATGATCACATACCGGTGACCACTGATGGCAGAGTTAGGTAGAAAACTAGCTGAGAAAAATGGAAAGCAAGGACCTTCGTTGTGCTGTGTGTAATCTTCGAGCTCGCGGAAAGTGTTACCGTGCTTCCATCTGGCCCGGGATCCAAGCTTTACGAATACCGCATATTTCACATTCTTATTTGTATCATATTACTTACTTGGATACTTAGACGGCCCGTTCTCATTAGTTGTGCGGGCTCCAGCATAATCACCACTTTTCGGAGTTTTGTTAATTTAACCATTGTGGATTCGTGGAGTCCAGAGGTCAGATAGGTCAAGGTCTACCCTAAGTCGTCACTACCGCAGGCAGTCGCCTCTCTTGTGGATCACAGGGAGATTTGCCACCACGCGAGTAGTTTGATACCAGGACGGTGATGGATCCTGGCATTGTTCTACTCTTAGCTGGGCTTCCTGATGAAAATGCCGGATTCCTTCTCAGCTTGGGAAACACTGCCAGAGCATGAATCGCCCAGCTGTACATCGCAGCACGACACCCAGGTAACACATCTCAGCCACGATGAGGGGGTAAACTGTTGCAAGGTTATATACATATATATATATATATATATATATACATTCATATTTATCATATTTATATTGATATTATTATTTCACGGAATTGTGTTAATAACCGATGGACAAGAGCTGTTAGTGACTGGATTCCTCGAGATGACAAACGTGCTGCAGGAAGACCACCGACCCTATGGTCCGAGTTCTTCACGAAAAGCCTAGAAGAAAGATGGATGAAAGATATGATGCTCGACGAGTCCCTAAAGCGAGCAGAACCCACTGGGCTACTCTTGCACGCGACAGGGAAAAATGGAGGATTTACGGGCGCCCGCTCGAGTCACTCGACGATCAACGGGACTACAGCTGATACAGGTGATTGTGTTAAAATTCCATATTATTACTAACATTCCAACGACTTACAGAAGGCTTTTGATTTAGTTGAGAGAGAAGCAGTAATGGACGCCCTTGGTAGTCAAGGAGTCTCTACTCAGTGCGTAAAGATTCTTAGTGAGCTATACAAAAATTTCATAACGAAAATTTCACCATTCCACAACGATATTAACGTTGACGTCAAAAGAGGAGTTAGGCAGGGCGATACAATCTCGCCAAAATTATTTACCGCCATAAATTATCCAGAACGTTATGCGAACATTGGAATGGGATAATATGGGAGTGAAAATCGATAGTCGGCAGATACAACACCTTCGCCTTACCGATGATATTATCCTATTAACACCAGACATTAAACAAACGGAACGTATGCTTACGGACTTTGATAAAGCGTGTGGAAAGATTGGTCTTCGACTAAATCTCACGAAAACAATGTTCATGAAGAACGGATTGGTTTCGTTTGCTCCATTCACGTTCAACGAAACGAATATCTCCGAATGTCTATCTAGGTCGGGAAATCAATATGATGAACGACTTAGCTCCAGAGCTGAGCAGAAGGAAACGAGCGGCTTGGGGAGCTCGACTCAGCGGTTCTTCCTGGCCTAACGTATGCGTCAGAAACATGGTCGTTGCGTAAGCGAGCGGGATGAAAGATCATTCAGCGTTATCGAAAGCGCAGTCGAAAAGGCGATGCTAGGAGTATCCCGTTTCAAACAAGTAAGGAATGGGATCCGAAGCTCTGACCTGCGTCAACGATCAAAAATCAAAGATGCCGTTCTATACGCCAAACAGTCGAAGATAAGGTGGGCCGGACACATAATGCGTATGAATGATAACCGATGGACAAGAGCTGTTAGTGACTGGATTCCTCGGGACGTTAAACGCACTGCAGGAAGACCACCGACCCGATGGTCAGAGTTGTTCACGAAAACCCTAGAAAGAGGATATAATGCTCGACGAGTCCCTAGAGCGAGCAGAACCCACTGGGTACTCTTGCACACGACAAGGAAAAATGGAGGATTTACTAGCACCCGCTCGAGTCACTCGACGATCAACGGGACTACAGGTGATACAGGTGATGCAGGTGACTCACATTTCATGTATTTCATATGCATATTCATATATATATATATATATATCCATTTATCGTCTCTCTTAATCTATGAAGTAGAGCCGATCATTTCTTCGCCTTATTTAGAATAGGACCGTAGTTGGGAATTTAATATTTTTGCTATTGCTATTATTATTATTATTCCTATTATTTATGGAAAGGGGCACGTTGAATTATTACTGAAAGTATTATTGAAAGTCGGTCTTTTGAATTATTACAAGGAGATCTCGGGCCTGCTCGGTGACTTTTCAGTGGAAATGAACGGCGTGAACAAAAGACGACGAATACAAAAAGCGTACCTCACAGAAGATTCGCTAATTGACCAACGAAAAATCGAAAATGGCGAAAATACCTCTGAATGCCATTTTCTCTTGCACCATACCTTTTCACAAAAACTCTTGCCTCAAGAGGTAAAGTGCAGCACTGGACCATAGAATCTCAGAATATGCTTTAGCTTTTATTTTCTGCCTACTACAATTTTTACGGAAGGACCCGCATGGTGTGGTGGTGAACGCGTTACTCCCCGGAAAGGCCAATAACGCGTTCGTTCCCCGCCATAGACACCTGCGGTCCAGAGTTTTGCAAATATCTCAGCAACGTTTTGGTTGAATCTCCGAATAGCTAATGAGGAATCCATAAGCTTCCCACCGAAGGTGCGTTTTTCTACACATCGAAGTGGTACAATCTTAGGGTGCATTAACTGATCAATACTTTATGGAAGAAATTTTTGCTCTCAAAGAGGATGCTGGGTTCTTTATCGTGCGAAACGGGACGGCTTCACGAGCCTATCACATCTGTAAATTATCGCCACGATATTCCATAGTACTATTATTGCTTAAAGTGTTTTGGAAATGTGCAGAAAAGCTCATATCAATTATCTCGAGAACTGGAGCGCGAATCCAGTAATTCTTACTTTTGAAAGAGAACGGGCTGGAAACCAGGTGAACATAGAACTGAAACAATTTTTACACTGCGGAGGTCATTTCGGTACCTCAAAGAAGTAGAAGAATAACTCAATATAAGGGATAAGTTGACGCTGTTTATAAAAGTCGTTCATCATTTGTGTGATTATATGGACGAAGTTACGGCAGCTAGGCAGAAAGGTTTGCGGAACCACGCCATGATTCGTGCTTTATATCAAATATCAAGAGATCTGAGCAGGATTTGCATTAGTGAATAGCTTGTACAAGTTTGAAAAGTAGTATATCGAATAGATTTGCCGACGAAAAAGTTCTACTTCGATAAACACAGTTGTTTCGATTGGAGAACAATAGGCCTTAGTGAGATACAAATCGTTGCCTTCCTTCACGACGAGCACCAACTACTGGATAGGAAATGGGTTTTCCCGGAAGTGCACTCTTCTTCGGAAGCACGTGCTTTTTGTGTTAGGAGGCTTGCTGCAAGGCTCTGTGAGAATTTATACCCAACATCTACAATGTTGCTTAGAGAGAGCGGTTACGCTTGAACATATTGCTTCTTAATGTTGATGGAATTATTGCTAATGTTTGTCAATGAATGTTATAATAATTTTTGCGGAGCTGCCTTTCTAGTAAAATACTTTTTCATCATAGAACTATATTGTTTTCGGTGAAAACTTCATTTTGTTTATTTTCTCAGGCATCATATAAAAACTGTGACGAATGAAGTGATGGGCGGAACGATGGAACCGTATGGTGTGGTGGCATTAGCCCCGGAAAGGGTATTAACCAGTTCGATCCACACCCTAGACACCAGCGACCCGAAGTTTTGCAACTATTTCAGTATCGTGGCTGTATTTCGTATAATACCACGTCATCAAAAAATTAGAGTAGGCAGTAAATAAAAGGTTAAGGATATCCATTCGACTCCCCAAAGTATCGCAGGGTTGATCCAGTATATATTTAGCCTATATAATGGCTTTTGATATCCTGCCGATGTGTCCCGTCAGTGTCGAAAAAGAAAACTGCGCAGAGAAAGGCAAATTGAGAGATTCGGTTGGTTTGATGTGTAGCACGTGAGCTCGCAGCATGGGTCATCAAGTGTTAAAATCCCAATTCTGGTACCACTTCGTTTGACCAGAGCGCGGCCGAGCCAAAGTCAATGGTCGTATTTTGAGTAACTATATCCAAAAACTACATGTCTCTTGACCTGAATAATCGATAATCTAATTTGTTCAGAAAAAATACCTACCACGTTTCATTTCTCGAATTATAGCCACCATAAACTTCTTCCATGCATCGACACCTGTTTGAGGGACGATGCTCGCTTCATCACTGTTTTGCATATTCTGTAAACCAACATTAAATCATCAAGGGACTACTCGTAGGAAAAAACAATTATTTAAAAATTTCAGAAACTCGTAATTTATTTCTGTTTAGATGGGCAATTCTTCAATAGAAAAAACTAGCCTCACTGGCTACGATAAGAGTTGAGACCCCATTCTCAGTCAACGCAACCGTACAATCTCGTTTAATGAGATCCTTGGTGATTTGCTTTACAGCCACATTCTTAAATGCCAACCAATCACGGGCTTCGAAATTCACGCCTCTGAAAAGTGTCCGTAGCAAATTCAAGAACCGGCTTCCTTTTAGCCTCGGCACTGATCAAAATACAAAGTTGTCCAGATCAAGACAACACTGCCCGACGTTTCGGCGATTTCGTTGCCCTTATCAGAGCCTGGAAGCGTCAAATTGACGCTCAATCCATTAATTGACACACTTTTATATTCTCAGCAGATGAAATTTGGTGCGTAAATTTTCATTCGCACGATAAACAACTGATCTTAAACATCCACTGTTTTGTTACTTATAAATTCCCCAGTTGTACCCGAAGTGTTTACAATGAGCCGTGGTCAATTTCTGAAGCTTGTACCGTATATTCGACTTTATAGAGAATCAAAGAGTGATCGAAAACACATATAGGCTAAACAGCAAGTTGTAATAGATCATTATGTATTAAATCAGTGTTTTTATCTTCTTCAACAAGTCTAGCATGAAATTCGCCAACTCCGAAGGGATGGAAAGCTTGATTTGTCCAACTTGATTACCGAACCATCGCCTACGCGTGTGTCACCGGCATTCCTAATCATTGCACTACACGCTGACGTTAACGTGGTTGTGAGAAATGGTGTGTAAAAACTTTACAAATTAGCTTATTAAACTCCTCGTTAGTGATCCTCAAGCATGGCTATTGTTAGCACAGCTGTTAAAGCTTTTAGTTAGGTCTCACATAAGAGACACATTAAGAACACATCCCATCCAACAAATTGCTAAGGAAGCTTGTCAGTGAACACTAAAGTAGGTTTCCAATAAAATATTAGCACATTTTCTCCATTTTTAAAAAATACTCCATCGTTCTCTCCTAACGGTTTATTGCCTCGTCGTCGCTGGATGTGCTCCAGGGCGTCGGACTGCGATGTGCAGTGGAGGGTTTCTCACCCCCCCCCCCCCCCCCCCC
>MQTX01000297.1:287016-418593 GCA_009735665.1 Angiostrongylus cantonensis
ATTACAAAAACAAGATGATTGCACTCCGACGCCCAGACAGAACAATAACAGCGTCCAGAAAGGCAATGGAGAAAACCATCCACGATTACTACTCAGATCTCTTCGATAGCCTCGTCCGTCTTCCGTCTTATAAAATAAAAAAGGATGGATATGCTGTTCCAATGGTTCTCCCTCCCGAAATCCGACATGCCGTTTCGTCGGTGAAAAATCGAACAGCACCAGGTCCGGACAGGATAAGATCAGAACATCTGAAGAACCTTATCAGCCGTTAATTAGGGGATTATAGAAAACCTTGCAATTGTATCTCCATCACGTGAATGTGAGTGAGTGGAAGTGAGAAAAAAAGAAGCAGATTCGCACAACAACCTGATGCAAAGTATAATCCCGTAGATGGCAAGTACTTGAATTCAGTGGGTACGATTTCCATCAAAGTTCATCACGGCGAGCAAATCTTTTGATTCGGAAACTCTTTTCAACAGCATAAGCAATCTTCACTTGTTAAGTCTAAGAACACTGAACGTAGTGTTAGGCGTAGACTTCTCTACGACCTCAAGAAATACTTCCGATGGAAAGCTGACCACTTTATGGATAAGTGAATTTGGCAGTTTAGAGATCTAATATACGTGAAGCCTCCCAATGGTTTACCGTCTCATCGAGGCTCGGAGGTGTTCCTGGGTGTCGGAATGCGATGTACAGCGGGGGATTCATATCCTGGCAGGGAATCCCAAACTGAGAAGAAGTCCGGTGTTTTCGTCGGGAAGCCTAGCTAAGGGTAAAGCAATACCAGGACCCACCACAGCCCTGCTATCAAAATCACATGGTGGTAAACCTCTCCCTCCTCCACAAGGGCTGCGATTGTGCCTGTGGTGGTGAAGACCTGTGGCACACTTTGGCCAGGCCGACCTCGGAATTGCAGGGAAACACGATGGCTTAGCCAGCAAATCTCCGAAAAGTGGAGATTGTGCTGGGGAATGCGTCGTTTTCTCTCTTTGCATCCATATGTGACTATAATCAGCTGTTCTAACCTTCCTTATTGAAAGTCATGTAAAAAAGCGGCGGGTTTTTCGAGAAACTGTTGACCATGTGATGAGGAAGATTCGAACAGGTGATTACAGTCGCATGTGGTTGATGACTTCACCATGCCACATCAGAAATTGATGCGAACACACGGGGTCACGTCACATGTGACCTCTGGGCATTCATCCCTGCTATTCACTGCAGGGTTTCTAGCATTTATCCAAAACGCCTCAAGAATTTTTCTCATGTCTCAGCTTCAAGAAACAACCGCAAACAAATTCTTTACGGTTCTAATAACAGTCAAAATAGGGTTCATAATGCACCAAGAAAATCTAGGTCACCGTGATTGGGGCATAACAATACCTGAGTGCGTGTTCGCTCACAGCCCGTTTCTAAAACGAACCTGCCTAGGATAGCATGCAACCTTCATGAGCTTTAAGATCGACCCCGCTATGAGGTCAAACAAGAAACATCAAGGGAATCCCAAACTGAGAAGAAGTCCGGTGTTTTCGTCGGGAAGCCTAGCTAAGGGTAAAGCAATACCAGGACCCACCACAGCCCTGCTATCAAAATCACATGGTGTGACAATTAAGGAGGCTCTGGAAAAAACACGACGCAGTTATTGATTGAAAAGATAAAGTAAAGCAGAACGAACGAAATCGGTAGCACGTGTGGCGAGTTCGAGATTAAACTCACATCTGCAGCATCCACGACGCAGCAGATCATACCGTGTACGTAAAAAGACAATCACGCCGAAAGAGACGCTCAATATTCCCTCTGTATCAAATCAATCTATGTCAAATACAACAAAAGCACAACCTTGCACTCCATTAAAATTAAAATTATAAGCCAGAATATACGAATTAGTAGATTTTCTTAGAGAATTTCAGCTTGCCTGCTTAGGAAAAATCGATCCTTCGCGCTGTCAAATTTAGAAGTTTCTTTCTGAAAAGGCTTAGGTTTAGGCCTTTCTATGGACGACATCTTTTATTTTAAAAAGCAGGTTTCTATTTAAATTTTTGCGAACGGCTTTTCTAAATTAGTTGCACACTGACTACATAGAAAATGTAACGGCACTACAGTATTCAGTATGAGTTTTCAAGTTTTATAGTAGAGGTGAGAGCTCGATGATGAGAGGTATGGAGTCAATTAGATGTAGTTAACGATGAACTTTTGAAGATGTGAACTGCAGCAGGCCAATGATGACAGTACAGGAGATTGCTGAAGAATTAGCCTAGCATTTATCCAAAACGCCTCAAGAATTTTTCTCATGTCTCAGCTTCAAGAAACAACCGCAAACAAATTCTTTACGGTTCTAATAACAGTCAAAATAGGGTTCATAATGCACCAAGAAAATCTAGGTCACCGTGATTGGGGCATACTACAACGAAAGAACATAATTTCAGAAAATCTCCACTAGATTGGAAAACCACAAAAACTTAGAGTTTGAGTGATCGGCAAGCTGAAAGATTGACCAATGTCATATTTCGACGTTATAAAGCAGATTATGCACTCTTTTTCTTTCACCTACTACAAAGATCAATTCATTTCTTCATAAGATGACGAACTAATAATAGAAATTGATTCTGTTGTTTATCGACAAGCTTACACAACGTTCTCATAATTCTTTACCATGGATAACGTATAAGCGGCTTCGCCTTCTTCAAAGTCACGATAAACCAAATTGACTCTCCTTAGCAGCTGTTTCCTCCAATCTACGTCTTCGTAGTTGACACATTGAATTTAATCGAACAGAACTGAGCACAGCATGAATGAGGTGTCCCTTACACAACACTACTCTTGTCTGCAGAACTGTTCTTGTCGGTACAATCAACTGGTCACACTAGGTAACCACAAAGGATGCAAGACAGTTCTAGGTCGATTTCCTTCCAAAGCTACCATATTTCTTATCATTGGTGAAAATCCAACCTACAGCAGAAGGATTCCTCATAGTTCCCAGGATCGACTTTCTATTAACCTCGGCATTGAATTATGAATTCGTCGTTTTCTTTCTGACATTGAATTTAATCGAACAGAACTGAGCACAGCATGATGAGGTGTCCCTTACACAACACTACTCTTTTCTGCAGAACTGTTCTTGTCGGTACAATCAACTGGTCACACTAGGTAACCACAAAGGATGCAAGACAGTTCTAGGTCGATTTCCTTCCAAAGCTACCATATTTCTTATCATTGGTGAAAATCCAACCTACAGCAGAAGGATTCCTCATAGTTCCCAGGATCGACTTTCTATTAACCTCGGCATTGAATTATGAATTCGTCGTTTTCTTTCTCAGCAATCGAGAGGTTGTTAAACAGCATACGTTTCTGGCATTTATCTAAAAAGCCTCTAGGAGTTTGCGCATTGGTGTCTTAGTCTCCTGTGCGAGGATATTGGCTTTAATTTCAAAATCGTTTCCGCTATGCTAACCACAAAGGATGCAAGACAGTTCTAGGTCGATTTCCTTCCAAAGCTACCATATTTCTTATCATTGGTGAAAATCCAACCTACAGCAGAAGGATTCCTCATAGTTCCCAGGATCGACTTTCTATTAACCTCGGCATTGAATTATGAATTCGTCGTTTTCTTTCTCAGCAATCGAGAGGTTGTTAAACAGCATACGTTTACTTCCACACAATAGCACACATACAACACAATCGTAGCTGACGTTTCGGCACAATCGCCTTCTTTAGAGCCTGGAAGGGCGCAATGATATACGCTACTTACTACGTCAAACGCTTCAACAACACAAACAGAAAGATGAAAATCTGACCGATAATTACAAGATCTACGGCTTCTCTAAAAAACCCACCGCTTTTTTCACCTGTCCTCCACCGAGGAAGAACAGCCGTTCAGGGTCGCAAATGGTTGACGACTGCGGCACCACCACCAACGATCGATGCGATGGTAAGGGGCGAGATCACGCGCGGTCTCGGGACATTCCTCCCTGCTATTCATTGTAGGATTTTTGGCATTTATCCAAAAAGCCTCGAAGAGTTTGCGCGTTGGTGTTTTAGTAACCCTTGCGAGGATAGCGACTTTTATATCAAAACCGTCTCCGTTATGCCTTTGTATCCTATGCGTGCCTAGTGGGGTGCCTTCTCTTACTTTTCGTTTGCCATCTAGGTGTTCTTTTATACGGATACACAAGGGTCTGTCCGTTTCGCCAATATATTCGTCTCCGCAAGTACCACAAGAGATCAGGTATATCGTACATGAACTCATGCAATCACCGTCCCTGCCGGAAGGGCAAATTACGCAGTTTGCTGTTTCACATAGATGGTCATACAAGCGGTTACGAACTAATTGACGACAAAGAGTATTCCGTGGTATTTCAATTATTGCTACCGATTCCTATAGATCTGCCCTTCGTAAGCATCACTTCATCGCTATATTTATTTCAATGATAATGAAGGGCAAGATAAACGGGACTTTGTCTTGGCCAAACCGTTCCCTTTTGGAGCGTCGCTCTCCCTCGAAACTTATCTCGTGGGGTTAGAATTTCGCAGCCTTTGGAGGTGGCTATTTGCCGAGCCAAGTCGCGATTCTTCCTTTAATTCACTAGTTGTGCACACACAGGTGACTGTTTGAAGCTTGTTTATCACAAGTGCCCTGCTTGTGTGATGGGTGGGAAGAAAGGAAATGAACCAGGCTGTTTTTGTTACTTGGTTTCCGGTACCACTTTGTCATGTCACCGCTACTCGATAAGTTAATTTGAATGTTTGAAAACGGGAGCCAGTCGTCTTTCGGTTTTTCCCGGGTGAACTTGATGTACTCTGACTGCTCGTTCAATAATTCAAAGCATTTGTCCATCTCCTCCTTGTGTAGAGAAGACGACAAAACCATCGTCTATATATCTGCAGTAGAATAGCAGCCGGAGGCCGAGAACGGGGCTTCCACTCTAGACATAAACGCAATGGCAAGGCTTGGTGCCAGTCGCTGTCCCATTGCTAGCCCCCTCATTTGCCTCCATCACGTACGCGTTATAAGGAGATGCGTTATGTAGACGTTATAGGAACGTTTGGGTGCTTGTGAGGTGAGCTGGAACGTGATTAACCAACTGGGTTAGTATTAGGCATAAGAACCAGGTTATTCTATCCGGTGTCCCGTCTACACAGCTGTAATGGATCTAACCTTGAATGATGATGGACTGGCTGACGCAGCATCATCAGAACATACCAAATTAAGTGTTTTAATAAGTAGGTATAGGACGAGACATGTTGGTTTATTAACGTTAAGGTGTAAAATAACCAGTAATTTTAAACTTGCAGCCTTTTCCACGCTGACCCATTGCTCGTTTAACTTCCGGTATTGATGTTTGTATTCCTTTTCAGAGAATGGGCGATAAAGGGTAGCATCACTAAGATGTTCCTCCGTTATCTCAACATCCAACTGGGGAGAAATAACTTCGAACACTCCCCCTTATCACTAACATACAATCTTATCTTTTTCGAGTTTATCAATTCTCTAATTTCTCCCAAGCCACATTTTTATGTAGCTCTGAGCTCAGAGATAAGCCTTCTACTGCAGTAGTGATTAAGGCCTAGAGAACGCCGTCCGAAAACATGCAGAATTTTATGCCAATTCCGTCGTTAGGGTCCTGCTGTCTGAAAAACGTTCTAGGGAAAGGAGATGGCGGTACTGCCGCTGCCTCTTGATTTTCAGCTCTTTTTGCCGTTCCTTGCTACTCTCGTAACTCGTATACTCTTCGTCATCAGTTAGTTCGTAACCGCTTGTATGACCGTCTATGTGAAACACATAATTGCGTAATCTGCCCTTATGGCAAGGACGGTGACTGCATGAGTTCAGGTGCGATATACCTAATCTCTTGTGGTACTTGCGGAGACGAATATGTTGGCGAAATGGGTAGACCTTTATTTATCCGCATAAAAGAACACCTAGATGGAGACGAAAAGCAAGGCAAGGCATGCCACTAGCACGCATAGGATACAAAAGCATAGCGGAGACGATTTTGATATAAAAGTCGCTATTCTCGCACGAGATACTAAAACACCAACGCGCAAACTCCTCGAAGCTTTTTAGATAATTGCCAAAAATCGTACAATGAATCGCAGGGTGGAATGCCCCGAGATCACGCATGACCTTGCCCCTTACTTTTGTATCGGTCGTTGGTGGGCGGTGGCCCAGTCGTCAACCATGTGCGACTCTGAACGGCTGTTCTTCGTCGGTGGAAGACAGATGAGAAAACCGGCTCTGAAGAAGACGATTCTACCGAAACGTCAGCTACGATTGTGTTGTATGTTTGTTATTGTATGGAAGTAAACGCATGCTGTTTAACAACCTCGCGATTGCTAAGAGAGAAAACGACAGATTCATCATAGTTGGCATGTGCCGAAGTCATATTTTCAATTTAGACTCCCATTCACTCCCATTTCGGCTAAGATAAACAAAAGTGCTAGATGAGGTCATATTCCTATAGTGCACTACTTTACCGAGTTCATCCCGATGCGACGGCTACATCGCAGAGGGAACATGTTGGGTTGGTGTGGACAGTAGTCTGTACTCATCGGGCTGTGAAGAAGGCAATACTGCCAAAATGTTATTTACAAAGAAAATTTTTAACGATCTCGTATAATACAACCACAATCAAGCTGAGACATTTGCAAAACTCTAGACCCTGGACCAGTCTCGAACCCGCTATTATCCTTTCCAGGGCTCGCGTGTTACCCTGCTACTCATTGTACCACTGAGGCGCTCGTTTTTCATTTCTCTCAGCTAGTTTTAATAATCTCGTTTAAGTTTATCAACAAAGAAAGACATTGATTATCCATGACAAGGTTAAATAGAAGTAGCTATAAGAAATATTGGCTTAGTTTATATTTCGCAATATATAACCTGCTGTTAAAAAAAGTAGGCAGTAAATAATAAGTTAGAATAACTTCGTTTTGTGTTTCTTAGGTTTTTCAGGAATCAATCAATTCTTGAAAATCTCTCTGGATATTTACGCGCCTCAGAATTCTGTAATAAGTCTTACCTTGACAAAATTTATTGATTTATATTTAGTGAGCTAAAGCTGTATGCATTACAATGATTCTGGTTTACTTAATGTCGAATGTGAAAATCGAAACATTTTTGCTCAAACAGTAAAATATCTCGATCAAGTCTTCTCGCTATTAATAAGTTGAAAAATGAGTTCTAAACATTACAGATGAGCGGACGGAGTTAAGTAAAGTCCTAAAAAAATTCGAAACTCGGTATAGGAAATTAGGAGGTACCGTGTACTAAAAGGAGAAGCAAGCATTAGTATAAGTGAATTGATGATTAAAAAGTCATCCTTTAATTATCAGAATACATATTGATTAAGCACACCGAGGTTTAAGGAAAGTCGGTTTAGAAGTATTACTACGCTTTGTGCCAGCTAATAACACCGACTTCTGCACGATGCGCGCGATGATGCATGTCCGGAAGAAAAACAAGTTGTTATCAACGGACACTATCATTATATCCACCATTAGCATCGTGTATAAAAGGGCATCACTGAATGAGTGTACCTCATTCGAGGAGATGGACCGCTGAGGAAGGCCAAACTCGACACGGAGGCGAAGCCGCCAGATCGAGACGAACAGCAAGCACGGACCATCGACTCGGATCATCGGCTCTGATGAAGACGAAGACGTCGAAACGTTAGCCGATAATAAATATTATTATCAACCTCGTGTAAGCTTATCAAAGAAAGAACGCATATAAAAAGTCATCGTTTGAAACTTCAATGATTTCAATACTATGAATGTGACGATGAAGGGAAATGAATGTGAGTTCGTATGTCGGAAACACAGATGTCAATTCCACTCCTTCACAACGTTGTTTTTGTTTTCAATAGCAGTCTCGTTTTATACGCAAGAAGGTGTTTGACATTGACCAATGCCTTATCGATGCTTCGCGCATCCGACTCCCTTCGTAGAATTGCATAAGTGATTTGATACTAATTTCTCTCATAGTGGCCTATCTATGTATCCAATCAGTGCTTCCATTCTTCCAGTGAACTCTAGTGCTAATTTTCCGACCCTGTTGTGTCGGTGAGCTTGGTAAGAGATTGGTTCGGGATCGAACCAGCTACCGATGTGTACATTGCAATGCACTTGTATGGATCGCGCTACACCAACTTGATCGCATCAATTTAATCATGTGATGCTGAGGCCGTTGATGGTGCATAATGCGCGTTTTTTCTCTGGAGATAAGCATGCTTTTCGGAAGCCTAACGCGTATTCTAGCATTTTTAGTTGGCAATAATGTTTTGGTTTCAATCAACCATAAAATGAGAATCGTTCTTTCACTTGTTGACTTCATTAACTGCATTTCATTCACATGGATTAATGGCTTAACAAGGCAGTGAAATCATTAAGCATGTACGTGATGAAATAAATTAGCCTGTCCTTCGAAGTAATCCAATTTCTATGAAACACATAGCATTTTACGAGATGTTTCTTTTCGGAGGATCCTCCTCATTCATACTCATGTTTCAATCTTAACTCTATTCTGTTCCATTCATTTTTTTCCGCTATCAAGCTGACTTATTGACAGCTGACGGCAATTCCTTACAACTAAAAGACTACCAATAAGCTAGTAAGTAATAATAACTAGCAACTAGTAGAGTAGCTGATAATTTGATAGCCTGACAGCTTTATATAATAAACTCTGCTCCATAGAATTAATACATAAAATTAAATAAAGCGTTCAGGAGGGACTGTTGCAAAAACCAGTGGTACACTAAGAAATATCACTGGGTTTCGGTAGAGTATTGTCGCTTGTTCAATTGGTTTTGCTTTCAAAACACGAGCCTAGATTAAAGAAATATGATCTTTGCACCCGAGAAGCCTCTCTTAGTAGAGGAAGAAAACTTGTACCCTGCAGAGAAAGGTCCTCAGATTGTAGTGGTTTCTAAGCAAATTAATTGAGCTCATTGTTATCAGACGTATGTTGCTATAAAGGTAAAAGTGGCTATAATTTTCTCATTGCACGCAATAAAACCTATGCTCATCATCGCGATTCTATTGATGACCACATCCTTTATGAGCAGGGTATTAAGTATTGTGATAGATCCGCAATAGATATACTGTAATAGGAAAGTGGATTACCAAGTCATAGAATCTGAGAGTCCTGAATAGTATCTCACTCCAGCTTCTGAGGATCTTTACTCCAGCAAAAAAAAATTCATTCTGCATCCTTTCAACGATTTAGCCACGACGTGACTTCTGTAGATGTCATATGACGCGAAACTAATGGTCGCTTATGTTTGGGAAACCTAAGCAAATGAACACCGATGATTTCGCGCGGAACGATACTGTTGTGATGTTCCCCAGTGTACCGCGCCTGTCTACAGCTGTCGCCTTTGTATTGGAAATTTTACATACTTAAAGTTCTTCGGCCATTTCTTGATTGACTGAATACTGAACATGTTTACATTTGCAAAGGCATTATTGATCCAGGCAATATTGAGTCATCAAAAAATCAGCTTCCATCGCGAAAGCACTCCTCCAGTTTTCCACGCAATTTTTCTTTTTCTTTTTCTTCATTTTTGTCTTTAATTCGTCTGATTTTTTGCTGTTCCTTCACTTTAATTTTTTAATATTACTCTGTTTTAATGAAATTCCTAATAAGAAGAGGAAGGCTTGCTTGCGTCACCTCCCGGTTTTCCTGCTCTTTTCAAACGAATTTGTCTTTTCGAAAGCTGATTTCTGTCTATTTTGTTTATAATCGTTCATCATGCCCTTCACTACATACTCGTTTTCTGGTACGGCTTTTGGGTGAGATTTGAGAATGTCTCGGAATGTCCCTGAAGTCATTTCACTCAATAGCCATTTATGAACGAGCAAAAATTTGTTACTTTTGAGAACATTTGCGGTAAAAACTGAAACTGAGGGCATTTAAAAGGGTTCTGATTCTCAGATTGTAATGAGGAAGCACTATAGAACAGTTTTGACCACAAGAACTAAGGCCACCCAAGCAATAAGTCTATAAGTGTATATGAAACCGACGTCAACATCACTCAAAGGTCTTGTCTGGCTGAGCTAGCTAGCTAGCTGAGCCGTCTCCGCCTTCGTACAAGATTTTCGAAAAACATGAGAAGCCCCGAATAGCTCAACAAACAAAATAGCAACTTAGAATCAGCTTTTTAATTATCTTTAAGATGGATCGGTTATCCAGAATATTGATAAGAGGTAGGATAGATTCACAAATACTATAATTGTCAACTACATTTAGCAACTCCCTGTTTTCATTGAATAAAAACACACGAGGTTGGTATTATAGTGCCCGA
This sequence comes from Angiostrongylus cantonensis, assembly GCA_009735665.1. Classification (NCBI taxonomy): domain Eukaryota; kingdom Metazoa; phylum Nematoda; class Chromadorea; order Rhabditida; family Metastrongylidae; genus Angiostrongylus; species Angiostrongylus cantonensis. The sequence continues at coordinate 297,312 of MQTX01000297.1, forward strand.
TTATTGAAATAAAACAGCGAATTATCAATCAATGCCGATTAACAGATAGTCGATCTCGGGAAGTGGTACGTGAAGTGCCTGCAGAATATATCTAATAATTTTCTACCTTATTATGGCCTACCTTATCTTACCTTGAAGTAACATTCACTGTTGAATTGAGAAATGCAGCAAAATGTTCATCTCCTAAGAGCGTTGCTGAAAAGCGGCTTAACATTTTCATACGGTAGCTCAGCTAAGATTAACATCTGCTAAGCAGTTGGATACAGAATTCTCGAAATTCGGGGCGCATTGTTATCTTCACAGTAGAAATATAAGGGTTTACATCAATGATGTAACACTATTAGTATTCCGTAGTGTTTACTGAGACTATTAGAAAAGTAAGAACAATTAGAATCACACGCAGGAACTTTTTTCGATTTGCTATTCGGAGCCTAAAGAATCGTTGATGACAAAAGTGTGGGGTTTTCAGAGAAACATTTCAACGACACTGCATCAATTGTTTTTATTTGAAAATTATAGAAACAAATGCTTCAAGTGCACACAAAAGCTAAATAGCGTATCGTTTCGTACTTTTCCCTCATGCTCTTCCAAGCACTTCGTTTCAATGTCCCATTGAATAGTACAGCGGATATGGCAACTCGCCTGATGCCCACCACTCATGAATCGCCGGTGCAGATGTCATAAAATAATCGTTATAAAAGTTTTAATACCACGGTGAGTTCTGTAGATGGTTTATCACACCGTCAGGACTACGGGTTACACCTGAGCTTCACATCGCGACTGCAGTGTGTGTTTATCACCTAGCGAGATCTTCCAAGCTAGAGAAGGAGTTAGAAATTCCCACATAGCAGCAACAAAGTGATTATTGGCTTCTTGTCCGAGACAACTTGACAAGGCTCAGGAGGCAACTTTTCAGCTAATCAATGTTTTGCCAAGTCTAAAATTTCTTATTTAACTTTCCTTGTTCGAGCAGTGCTCCACTGAGGAAGATCCCACTCGATACGGCGACGTGGACACAACGTCCGGAAGACGTATAACTGTAGACCATCGACTCAGATCATTAACTCTGATAAAGATAAAGACCTCATAATATTAGCCGAATAAGTTGATGTCACATATCTTTACCAACTTTGTGGTAGATTATCAAAGAAGTTAAAAGGTAAACCTTTTCGGCCCAATTGGAACTGTGCTAGGATCCAAACCTTTTGTGGCAGATCGTTTATTTTTGTATCCTGTTGTATTCACTAACTTTCTTTACGATCCATCTTTACGTGTACTCTGCGGATTCCAGCATTTCTCAAATTCGATTAGTTTCCTTGCACTCATCATCCACGAAGATCTTCCAACTTTTACGCGTGGCTTCTGCTGCTGCTTGAGAATTTTCATTTCATTTCGAATGTCGTAACAAGCTGGTCGAGTCTATTCTCCTTGGAGTCCTAAGCCGAAATGGAGCATTCCCAATTAAATTACAGAAAGTGATTTTTTTGGATAACTTCGGTACCAATTTCCCGACCCCAAAGGCGTGACAGGCTTGACTAGTCTGGTATGGAATCAGCATCGTACTCATGATGGTCGGCATCACTACCATTGTGCCATCCGCTCCCTTATTGACAAGTTTAAATGCTGTTATTGCAAGTCTACGCTGCATTTAACGTGTCGGCACCATTGGCATCATCATAGTTACAATGGCTCGTGTGAGGTATCCAAACTAACTAGTAATTCTTATGATTTGTAACTCGTCGTAGTTGTGTTCATGCAGTACATCACCTCACTGGATTCAACTCGATGCGATGACTACAAGAACATGCACTGCACCAACTAAAAATCTAGCAGCTGATTGCTACTCATCAAGGCTCAGAATCAAGACCTGATTGCTACTCATCATGCTACTGTCTTCCATCAAGAAAACAGCTGATAAGGAACGCTCGTTTTTATTGGCTAGATATCACTAATCACATAATAATCACCTATATCACCTCTCCTTGTACTCATAGTCGAATAGTCACTTCATTAATTCTTGTTATTTCACAGAGTTTTCTAGTGGATCCTGTGGTTTCAGGTGCGAAAAAGTACTATATTTCTTTGGGTGAAGTCTCGAACAAATCCATTCGTTGTGACGGAGATTTTCTTGTTGTGGTGATCCTGTTTCTTCATTGAACTCAAGCACTAAGTGTTTTTCCCAGATGGCATTCGTTAAGAAGCAGTATAATCTCCTCACGATGACACGTTTTATAACATCCACCATACTTTGTAAGGAGCCAAACTAGTGGCCATCTTTTCCTGGAGGTACAACCGAAGATCGAGTTTCTCATGTGCCTCTCTGGAATTGTGAAGCTGTTCTGCTTGGATTTATTTTTTGTTGTAAACGTGATGTTATCAGCGGTGAGCAATTTCTTCTCTTCTCTTTGCCTTTCTGAGAAAGAAAGAGAGAAAGACGAAACGAAAGACACGCATGGTGTGGTGGTGAACGCGTTAGCCCTAGAAAAGGTAATATCGTGTTCGATCCACATTGCAGACACATGGGGTGCAACGTTTTGTAAATATCTCAGCATCATTGTACTTAAATTGTTATATTAAAATAATAGAAAAAAACTGAATGGTTTTCTTTTATAACAAAGTAGAACGAAGTCCACTGGAATCAATCTTCAGCACATCGCATATTTGGCCATTTAATCATTACGAAGTGCCAGATTTTCACAAGTGCTTTTTTAATCATTATAATCAGCTGTTCTAACCCTCCTCATTGGAAGTCATAAGAAAGCGGTGAGTTTTCGAGAAGCTGTTGTTCGTGTAATTTCCATAGGGTTTGTCGTCTTTTTGTAAATGTTATTGAAGCGTCTGGCCTAATAAATTGTATAACAGTGTACCCTTCCAGGCTCTAAAGAAGGCGATACTGCCAAAACGTCAGTTTATGTTATATTGTATGGTTTCCCGTGGAAGTAAACGTATGCTGTTTAACAACCTCGCGATTGCTGAACAAGAAAACAACGTATTCATGCTCCAATGCCGAGGTTAATAGAAAGTCGATCTTGGGAACTAGTAGTTTTTTTTTGTTTCTCTGCCGTCAAGGCTTGCATGTCAAGCAGCAAAGGTTTTGCTCGTGCGGAGTTTCACCCAGAAGACAAGTTGGGAGGACGACACGAAATGAATCACTAGCATTGGCGTGTGCTGAGGTCTTGGTGAAAAGTTATGGTTAAAAAACGCGTACCCATATTTAAATTTGCCACAGTTACAATTCAGGTGGGTCTCAGTATTTCTTCATAAGGAAGTCTTTCGTCGTTTTGCAATCTTCGTCTGCTAAGGTGTTAACGCGTGAGTTGCGCTACGAGTTGAGTAACCGTCATCTTCTCTCTTCACCGTCATGCCGAGTGCTTGTTGACAATGCGATTTTCCCTGGAACCTTGACATGCGTGTACTTCCAAAGCCTCGAAATGGTCAGTCGGCGGCAATTGTGGAAAAGTGGGAGCTTTTTTGCCTTGTGAGTTGTATTCTTCCATTTTGACAGCGAATTCTGCAAATATCGATCAGACGCTCGACGAAGGCACAGCAAGCCGAATTTTTAAATTAAATATTTCACTAATGCATAAACATTTAAGAGTATCGAAACCACCGAATTCAGTGCTCTTTGCAAGATTGTAGGGTCCTTGTTTTTTCATGTTCTCAAATCGCCAAGTTGTTCATGATTCCTGCCAACGTAAAAAAAAATTAGACTTTCCATCTACTGTGGAGTTCCCAGTAATTTTGAAGGTCTGAGGGCTTCGATAACATGGACAATTCACGAAATCTTGCCCAACCTTATCAACTCCTTTTCATCTTCTTAGCGATATTTAGACTTTCCATCTACTGTGAAGTGAGTTCCCAGTAATTTTGAAAGTCTGAGGGCTTCGATAACATGGACAATTCACGAAATCTTGCCCAACCTTATCAACTCCTTTTCATCTTCTTAGCGATATTGCTACAATTCGTAGAACTCGTTGTCTTTTTTCCGATGGTCCCACATTTTCCTTCTTGGAGCAATTCTATTCATATTTATGACCTCGCTATGATTTTGGTCGCAACCTTTAGAATAAAGCTAGTGCTTTTGTGTCATCTCACAATCCGAACCGACTTCACTTGTAGTTCCTCTCAGTTTTAGCACATCATCCCTACATTTCACTGGATTTGTCTCCATGTTTGCGTTGTTGAAGCGTTTAGCCTAGCAAATTACACATTAGTGCACCCTTCCAGGCTCTGAAGAAGGCGATAATGCCGAAACGTCAGCTACGGTTGTGTTGTATATGTTATATTTGTGATGAATTAAAAGTGTGCTGAATCGTATGATTGCTCTAAAAAAAAGAACAACAGATTTATAATCCAATGTTAACAGAAACAGAAAGATTAAGGTTGAGGTTAACGGAAAGTCGAACATGGAAGTAATTGTGCTCGGTATGTTTTTTCGTTTTAACTCTCTCACACCAACTGAGTGCACTACAAAGCTTCGGTGATTGTGAAACGCTCCTCATTTCCTGCTCAATTGATTGTTATCACCACAAATATAACACATTCTTACACGTCCTGAGTCATCTATATTGGCTCTTTATAAGACTTCCTTTCTTCCAGTTTTTCAATTGGAGTCCCAGTACAATGTTGTCAGGCCTTCCCAGGCTCCCAGCAGCTGCCCTCTTTTTGAGCTTGTTGAGATATTTGTCGTTACGACTAACTTTCCATCAGGATTCCGATGTAGCTTGCTCTTAACTGAACAGCGAAGATTTTTCAGTATTGGTAATTCTTTAATGAGCTTTATAGTGCACCTCTTTATTTTTCTTCCAAGATGAGGCTCTCGTAACGGTAAGGAACTGAATTATTAGTGGAACAATCATGTGGTGCAACAGTGGAATTGGAATAGCAGTAGAATAAAGTTGTGCCAATAGATACCAAACTAAACTTCTGATTAACCTTTTCTTTTCTAGATGTGCCACCACATTCATGTTTTACTTGAAAGTTAGCTAATGAAATGGATGTATATGAATACATTTGATACCCAACTAATAGATGAAGACCATCCAGTAGATGTTTCCAGCAGATCGCCAATTCCAGGCATGAGTACAACACCGCTCTGGAGACTTAAGCCTATCAGAAGGACACTGGTTTTACGATTACTAGTATAAGTAGAGCTCTACGAAAGCTATAGAATACTGCGCGATACTCAATACACCTAAGCTTAATTTGGTATTAAAATGAGATGCTCTTCATCACACTTTGTGGTCCCCGATCTTCACCAGAACTCGCTACCTAACGGCGTGTTCGGATTTTCCAATATTTTTCACCACAATATTTGAAAAAGCTCACTCAACATTTCGTTCAGGCTTTAGAATCTTTTCAGAATATTATGTTCCTCATCCAAGTGTATGGTCTACTTCCTGTGTATGGGTTCGTTCCGGAACATTCGTAGTGCTAGAGCGCTTCCAGCCTATTACCATATACGCATGCTAGCTATTCTGGAATAAAAGGAGGCTTGCCACTTTACAATTCGCCCCTTTTCAAAATGATAGCAAAAGAAGGATTAGAAATTCAACAATCACTATAATTTCATTCACTTAGCATAAACTTAGGACGCGTGTGGCGCAGTGGTTGGAGGCGCCACTGCGACACGCATGTGGAATGCGTTCATGGCTCACAAACCCTTCCATCTCTCCGGGGTCAGAAAGTTGGTGCCAGACTTGTGTGAGAGGATAGCAGCACTGGCTCGATACATCGGCAGGCCACGGCGAGTCATTGTAAAGGCCAGATATGCATTCAATCACCTCCAACGATACTTAATGAAGTCGAATGCATGGCGCATCCCTCAGGGATTGATCAACGCCGAGAGCTTTATCCTTTATCCTTTAGCATAAACTTACTTTCTAGTAACTTTGGCCGTAATGAAAGGCAGCGTACGTGCACTGATTAACCTCTGCGAGTGTTGATGAGCGCATGTTTATTTACCTAATTTCGTTGTAGAGATTCATAGACGGGATTTGAGATCGTCCAAATGTTTCGATGAGTTTGACCAGCACCGTAGGCTTTATTTATTGTCGTCTTCATTTAAAAAATGAGGCATAAATTGCATCGTATTTCTTACATGACTGCACAATTTAGCGAACAAGTCTGTTTCACAGCAAAAAAAAAGAATTACTGAACATTTTTTCTTACCATTACTGTGAATATCTAACTTAATGGAACAAAATTCTTTAAACTTTTGTCTTAGTGACAGCGCTTCTTTTACATGTCGGAAGCACAGTACTGGTACGTCTCGTAATAAATCCTACGACCGACTTTCTATTAACCTCGGCATTCATCAAGTAATTCGTATTCTTGTTGAGCAAACACGAGGTGTTATTTTTGTTCTTTATTCACGAATAAGCTGACATTTCGGCGGTCTTCGCCTTCTTCAAAGCCTCGAAAGGTCAAGGTGACAGCAATCTACTCTGCCAAACACGTCCATAACCAAACACAAAAACACTAAACCAGGGTCACAATCACGTAGAACACAGAGCTCTGCACACTCACCGCTTTCTATGAGGCTTCCGCATAACGTGTTATGTGGAGACCAGTTGCGCAGTGTTCACATGGAAACGTAATGTGCCCATCCCATCAGAATAACAAGCTTTTATTTTGCCTAGTGTCACGCACGATAATGACGTAATTCGGTTCATTTTCAGATTACTGAAATTAATCCAGAATGCCTCGAAAGTTTTACGCGCTTGTGTTCCCGATTCATGCGCGAGGATCGTAACCTCTACTTCAAAATCTTCCCCGTTATGTCTCTGTGTCCTATGCGTTCCCAGTGGGATACTTGATCCAACTTTAAATTTACCGACTAGATGTTCTTTTATACGGATGCAGAGTGGTGTACCCGTTTCGCCAACGTATTCGTCTTCGCACACTTTACAAGAGAAGCAGGGATAAATGAAGGCCATCGTACACGAATCTGCTGGAGTCGTTCAATGATTAATAACTACAATGAGATTGAATATCGTAAAGAAAACAGATTTTGAGGAGAATGATCACCGCAGTAACAGGAATCATCTATAGAAAATAGCAGTAATTGAACAATTTTCTAGATGAATTCATATTTTAAAATCACGAATTCAATCAGAAAAAGGAGTACAGCCACCTTTCCTCACAGTCTCATTTCGGGTCTTTCTTACTACATGAAGAGTTTCGTGTGGTGGTATACGTGCAAAAGTTTCTTCCAAATAGCACTTGGCGTCTTCTTTTACGGATGTCATTGCAAAGCAAAGATTAGGGAAACATCGTCCATTAAAACATGTGCCCTTTTTATTCGAATCGAATGACTTCGGGCTTGCAATATGACTGCGCTGAATGATAGCTCTAACGTTGCTGTGATATGATGTCCAACATGTTTTCTAGCGCGAATTATGGCGAAGCTTGAAAGAGCCATTCTATTACGACTGATTAGTAGTTTTTTTTACAGCACAATCACACTTCTTGCTTAACGATTAGTGGTTTCTAGGTTTTCGAGATTTGACAGAGCTCAGACGATTAAAAGGGTAATTGACATTTCCTGATAGAGTTTTTATGTTAACTGTTCGGATATACTGAAATGAAATATTTTGATAAAATCACTCAGTTTTCTTTTCGTTGTAATGCTTTCAAAGACCTGATTGGAAATGTCACGTAAGCCAAACGGTAGATACTAGTTTCTAGTATACTTCGTATAATCACAATTCGTATATGACAAACCGACTCAATCCCTATTATTCAAGAATACCCTCGCTGTGAAGAGTAGTATGATCAACACAGAGATATCTTGCTAAAATCACTCAAATGGTTCTCAAAAAGACTCTGTCAACGTGGTGAAAACAATTCTCCAACTCACAATAGTGCATTCAATTCGTTTCTATGTGGCTGATTTTTCTACAAAAAAGGCACCCTGACTGAAGAAATAAAGTTCCAGCCTTCAACTAAACCTCAAAGGCAGCTCCACTACTTTTGCTGTACTTTTTTTCTCTCTTCCGCAGCAGGTGATTCAACAGCAATGAGAGAACTGAGAACATAAGAAAAAAAAATGAGGAATGGAGTCTAAGCACATATGATTCAGAATAGACCAAAGATCCTACGTTTCTCTCTATAAATGGAGCTAATATGTAGTTAGCACTTTCTAGTCTCACGGCCAGCGAAACTAAGCCTCATTATCGAAGCCGACGTCGAAAACGTCAATGAATAATCTGATCCGACGATGAGCACTTTTACAGTGAGTAGTTTTTACATACTTTTCTTTGAAGTTCGATGTGATCTCTGACTCTGAAATTTTGATGAATAGTCGGTTATCCGCATTTCATTTTTCCAAGGACAACTGTTCGTGGTGTTTATTAACTTCATTAAGTGGTGCTCTCAGATTCTGTTTCTCAACGGCTTATTACCTTATCGTTGCTGGTGGTGTTCCTGGATGTCGAGCTGCGATGTACAGAGGGATTCGTCCCCTACAGGGTCGCCCAAGCTGAGAAGGAGGCGCGGGCCTCCACCACGAAACCCAACTAAGAGTAAGCCAATACCAGGAACCACCACCATCCTGATATGAAACTAGTCGTATGGTGGCAAATTTCCTTGTGATCCACAAAAGTGACGACTGCCTGTGGTGGTGACGACCTGATGCAGACTTTGGCCAGGCTACCCTCGAGACTCCTAGGAGCCGCAACGGCTAAACTAGCAAATCCCCGAAGAATGGAAGTTATGCGGTGCCCCTCACAACCAGTCAAGACGGGCCATCCAAATATACAAACATCAGATTTTGCTGCTCAAAATTGAAACTTTTTTCAAAGTGTAAAATACTGCTGTTTGCGAAGTAATGAGCTTTTTTTGTGTGAAGAAAAGGGACATGTTGTACTCTTTTCTTGCCGAAATCATCATCTAGTCTTCAGTCGGCCACAGAAACCATGGAAACGAATAATAAAGAAAGGAGAAGTTTTTTTTCGATGAACCTGAACCGAACTATAGCTCAAACCGAACTATAGCTCAAACCAGTTCGTTTTTCCTATGACTTACTAAAAAAGGAATTGTTCGTTGGCGGATCATTGAGTCATAATGCGCAAAAGTGTATGTTTATTTTATAACTTTCATCTTAGTGAGCAATAGTACAAAGACATACGAAAATAAAAAAAATGCAAAGTATATATTCTATTTTAACTTTCATTGTCATTTGAAATAAACTTAGAAGTCGTTGCATAACAAGACTTTTTTCAACTCATTAGCTCTTGCGACAACGGTAGTAATCTAAATCGAAGGATTTCGAAACTTCCCTATAATATCAACAAGTGATCAGCGTTTTTATGACTTTTGTTAACTGAATGGCCCCCAAAAAGTGCTAAAGCCCTTTAACTAACATGTCATGTTGAAAACAACCTGCCAAATATTTGTGAGAATCCTATTGCCAATAGAGGCTATTACTCCAAAAAAGGATAACCTTTGTAGCCATTTTTTTTTGTTTACTGCCTGTCCTATTTCAATGCAGAGTATGATGTGAAATATAACTACAATAACGCTGAGATAATTGCAAAACTCCAGACCAAAATTCGATGCCGTTTTGTGGTCTCCAGATCAATCCTGAAGAACGGTGATTGTTGGTAGAACCTATGAACGCACTTTTTTTGTTTTGTTTGCCTGTACACTGGCACCAAGAATCAACGAGACGGCTTGGCTCCCTATCCGATTGATGACTACTCAAAAAGATCTCCAATTCGGTGAAGCCTTCTACCCTACAGCGATAGTTATGGTACATAACGAAGCTGATGAGATCTACATCGGTGCGTAATCATATGAGAAAACGAGAAAATATTATTTAACAATTATGTATAACTTTCATCTTAGTGAGCAATAGTACAAAGACATACGAAAATAAAAAAAATGCAAAGTATATATTCTATTTTAACTTTCATTGTCATTTGAAATAAACTTAGAAGTCGTTGCATAACAAGACTTTTTTCAACTCATTAGCTCTTGCGACAACGGTAGTAATCTAAATCGAAGGATTTCGAAACTTCCCTATAATATCAACAAGTGATCAGCGTTTTTATGACTTTTGTTAACTGAATGGCCCCCAAAAAGTGCTAAAGCCCTTTAACTAACATGTCATGTTGAAAACAACCTGCCAAATATTTGTGAGAATCCTATTGCCAATAGAGGCTATTACTCCAAAAAAGGATAACCTTTGTAGCCATTTTTTTTTGTTTACTGCCTGTCCTATTTCAATGCAGAGTATGATGTGAAATATAACTACAATAACGCTGAGATAATTGCAAAACTCCAGACCAAAATTCGATGCCGTTTTGTGGTCTCCAGATCAATCCTGAAGAACGGTGATTGTTGGTAGAACCTATGAACGCACTTTTTTTGTTTTGTTTGCCTGTACACTGGCACCAAGAATCAACGAGACGGCTTGGCTCCCTATCCGATTGATGACTACTCAAAAAGATCTCCAATTCGGTGAAGCCTTCTACCCTACAGCGATAGTTATGGTACATAACGAAGCTGATGAGATCTACATCGGTGCGTAATCATATGAGAAAACGAGAAAATATTATTTAACAATTATGTTATTTTCTGGCCTCCCAGCGATTTACCGCCTCATCGTGGCTGGGAGGTGTTTCTGGGCGACGGCGGTGTGATGTACAGCGAAGGGATTCATCTCCAATCAAAGGTCTTTCAGGCTGAGAAGGAGTCCGACGTTTCCATCCGTAAAGCCAGCTAAGAGTAAATCAGTGCTAGGATCCACCACCGTGCTGTTATCAAACTAGTCGCATGGTGGCAAAACTCCCTCCGATCCAGATGGGCGGCAACTGCCTGTGGCGGTGACGATCTGATCCGGACTTTGGACAGGCTACCCTCAGCACTCCAGAGAGCCACAATCGCTAAACTAGCAAATCCCCGGAGATTAGAAGTTATGCGGTGCCCCTCACAACCAGCCAGGACGGGCCATCCAAGTTATTTTCTTGAACCGGATCTGACGAACACATCCACGACACGCGATGTAGAGTGTTTCCTAATCTCCACGTATAATCCCAGAACACTCTCCACAGACGCCGATCCTCACGCCGTTCTTGTAGCCGCAGATGGCATTAAATTTCACGTGATCGAATAACAAGAAACAAAAATCAAAAAGAACGACATACGCCGACTAAACAACGAGACCTTTGTGGTCCGTGGAGAAAAGGTCCCGGTACGAAATGTCGCCGACGAAGTCTTGTTGACTCAGTTCTCCGCCTTCAACTGTTGCATCACAAGATGATCACTATCATCAACTGCTAGTTACCGACCGACGTAGATAGGTATGGGAGTTTCCTAACGGCATGACTCATGAGGAGGTCAGCCACATTCTGTCAAACAGAAGATGGTGCTTACTTGACACATCGGTAGTCCCATCATCTGTAGTGGTTCCGATCACAGCTTTCTACGCGCGAAGATTCCATTCAGCCGCAAGATGCAGAAGAACTCTGTTCATCGACCACAAGGAAAAGTCTAGCTTTATACGACAAAAACATTCTGAACGCAGTTCTATCCAAACGTAAAAAGTAGATTAAAGAAGATCCGAAAATCCTACCGCACACTACGAGCTGCTTGTCGAAGGATTGAAAGAGTGAGCCGAATTTGTTTTAGTTAGCCAGGCAAGAAGATCGGATCGCATCACTGTTACTCCTAAGGAGTTGTTCGAAAAGAGACAGAAACTGAAGTCACAACCCACTGCAACACGATTAATATGGCTAGTAGTAAACGTTAGCTGTTGAGGAGCGTTGTATGAAGGTATACACCGGTACAGACAGAAGAAACTACTGGAATCGGAACTCGAGGATATCACTGTCGAGTTCGTGAGAGCTGGAAGCAGCAATTCGCATGTACTAAAAGCTATGGCTTGGTGACAAACAAGGAAAACTGGCTGCTTCTCTGATTATAGAAGCCACCCCGCACGTTTACCTTGGAGATTCAATAAACATGTACAACAACAGGTCGGAGGGATCAGATAGAAGGAGAGCGAGCATGGGCTACATTCGGAGCTCTCAAAGAAGCCACCGACCAACTAACTGCTATGCTGCTGAAACGTGGGTTGATGCTTCAACCACGTCGAGAATATTCCGCATTACTCACAGAGCGCTTGAGCGATGTCTTCTTAAACATAACCAGCTCTCCCAATATCTATCAAACATACGAAGCCCTGATGTTCGAAATCTGTCACATGTTCGGGATCGAGTATAATATGCATCGATAGCTAGAACAGATGGGCCGATCAGACGGCAAGAAATTTGGACGACAGATGGACTAAAAGAACTGTAGAGTGAAGTCAGTGAGAATGCAGGCATCTCCAAAGACCTCCACACTTCCACCTACACGTTGGACGGACGTAACCGTAAACAAAGTTAGTCGGCTGTACTCGTACCTGCAATCGTTTAACAGATCACGATATAAGTCTCGCATACGCCATCATGCTTGTATAATCCACCACCATGGACGATTGCGAGAGAAAGAAGCGAATGATACATGTGCTGGGGTGGGCACCACTCGTGAAAAAGGACCGTTCACGTATACAAGTATTACAGTATCCAAATTATTTTCTACACTGACACCAGTGGAATCAAAAAGTACAGAATTTGATGTGATCTCACCACTAGGTAGTTCAGCAATAAATAAGCGTTTTAAAATATTTAGCGTTTTAATGTGTTTTTCACCAAGAAAATGTATTCTTGTATTTTGTATATACTACTTCAAAACAAGTTTTATGTTCTTTTTAATAATGTTTTTATAACTTTAATGAAGCTGAGATATTTGCAAAACTCTGGACCGCAGGTGTCTGTGGTGGGGAACGAACGCGCTATTGTCCTTTCCAGGGAGTAACGCGCTCACCACCACACCATGCGGGTCCTTTGTTTCGCCTGCCTCTCAGCTAGTTCTATCGATCTTTTGCCATCAGCAATCACCCAACAGCGGGATTGATCTGGAGAACACAAATCGGCAATGAACCCAGTTAAGCTGAAGCTTTAGTTATACTCACAATCTTAACCGTTTTGTTTACCGTTTTAAGATTGTGATTATAACTAAAGCCTCAGCTTAACTGGGTTCATTTCCGGTTTGCGCTCCCCAGATCAATCCTGCTGATCAGTGAAAATGCAGGAATCTCCAAGGACTTCCACACTTCCACCTACACGTTGGACGGACGTAACCGTAAACAAAGTCCGTTGGGTGATTGCTGATGGCAAAAGATCGATAGAACTAGCTGAGAGACAGGCGAAACGAAGAACGCACATGTTGTGGTGGTGAGCGCGTTACTCCCCAGAAAGAATGAATGAGGGGTTCGTTCCCCACCACAGACACCTGCTGTCCAGAGTTTTGCAAATATCTCAGCTTCATTAAAGTTATATTTCGCAATATACCCTGCCATTAAAAAGAGTACTAGGTAGTTCAGCAGTAAATAAGCGTTTTAAAATATTTAGCCTTTTAATGTGTTTTTCACCAAGAAAATGTTTTCTTGTATTTTGTATATACTATTTCAAAGCAAGTTTTATGTTTTTTTAATAATGTTTTTGTAACTTTAATGAAGCTGAGATATTTGCAAAACTCTGGACTGCAAATATCTCAGCTTCATTAAAGTTATATTTCGCAATATACCCTGCCATTAAAAAGAGTAGGCACTAAACAAAAACGGTTAAGATAATGTTTTTATATTTTGTCAGGGATAAATTTTTCGTGCCAATTTTCGAGCTTTGCCATTTTTGACGTCAAAAACAAATTTTCGTCAAATATTGTTTTATGAATTCAAACTCGGTCTTAGTGGAGCAGAGACGGCTCGAAATATTAGTGAAGTTTGAGATGAGGTATTGGTGAATAAACAATGCGAACATTGCTCAGCAAATTGCGATGTGGTAATTTCGACCTCGAAGATGAAGAAGGCGGCGGACGTCCTAGTGAACTTGACGACGACGAACTGAAGGCACTAGCGGAAGCAAACGCGCGAACTACTTTTCGAGAACCTATAGAACACCTTCGAGTCGACGAGAGGATGTCGCACGAATTAAACCATACTCAAAAAAATCGCCATTTGAAGTGTCGTCTGCTCTTCTTATGCGCAACAAAACCGACTTTCTTCTTGAACAAATTATGACATGCGACGAGAAGTGGATCCTGTACGACAATAGGTGACGTTCAGATCAGTGATTGGATTGGAACCAAGCTCCACAGCATTTCCCAAAGCCAAAATTGCACTAAAAGGGTTATGGTGGTTTACCGTTTTGTTTACCGTTTTGTTTACCGTTCAGCAAATTCACCGTTCAGCTCAGCAAATTGCGATGTGGTAATTTCGACCTCGAAGATGAAGAAGGCGGCGGACGTCCTAGTGAACTTGACGACGACGAACTGAAGGCACTAGCGGAAGCAAACGCGCGAACTACTTTTCGAGAACCTATAGAACACCTTCGAGTCGACGAGAGGATGTCGCACGAATTAAACCATACTCAAAAAAATCGCCATTTGAAGTGTCGTCTGCTCTTCTTATGCGCAACAAAACCGACTTTCTTCTTGAACAAATTATGACATGCGACGAGAAGTGGATCCTGTACGACAATAGGTGACGTTCAGATCAGTGATTGGATTGGAACCAAGCTCCACAGCATTTCCCAAAGCCAAAATTGCACTAAAAGGGTTATGGTGACTGTTCGATGGTCTGCAGCCCTGCTAATTCATCACAGAGTTTTTAATCGGGGCGAAACGATTACGGCGGAGATGTATTGCCAATAAACTGGCGAAATAGACCGTAAAATCCAACAACAACGGCCGGCATTAGTCAACATAAAAGGATTAATTCTTCTCCACAACAATGCTGGTCTCACATTGAGGAACCAGTGTTACAGATGTTGAGGAAGTTAGACTACGAAACTTTGCCTCTTCCATTATATTCTTCAGATCTTTCGTCTACCTTCTACCACTTCTCCAAGCATATTGACAACTTCCTGCGCGAGAAACGCTTCACCAACCGCGATGATGCAAAAAGTGCCTTCAACGGATTCTTCGTTTCCGGACCACTAGAATTTTATTAAACTGGAATATGTAAAATTCCTCCCTATTTGGACAAATGTGTGGATTTGAACGGCTTTTATTTCGGTTAATAAGGTCTTGTTTAATGTAATTATGAAATTTTAAATATTATGGTTAAGGACGCTCATTTATTTCGGGCAAACTAATAATAAGCTGGTGACTTATGCGCGCACCAAGAAAATCCACGTAAGTCTTTGTTTCATGGACCGACAAATGTCCTCAAATAAATCCTTTGTTAACAACCTTGTGTCTGGTCATCAAGAAAACAAGGTCCTCTTTTAGTTTAAGTGAAAAGAAATCTATCCACTTTAGCTAAGTTTTTCCATATTGTCGCTAATTCTAGAGAGAAAACATTGAACTACCACTCTTGCTTTTCAAGTCTTGTACAAGGTTATTCCAATCTTGGCTCACCAATAGTAATGTCGTGTTCCTATTAAAACCAAAGTGGTCTTTGTTTGGAAATGAGCGCTCTATAACATTAAAATCAAATGCATGCACGCCATGAACTGTAAAGATGTAGACAAGTAGTCTCTGAATCTCCCCATTAGTAAGCACTATCAAGAAAGCGATAATTTTTTAACATTGCACGTTTAATGTAAGGTTCCTAGATTAACCCATTTTAGTTTGATTGAAGCTTGAAAAGCTGATCTAGATTCTGGGGTACGAAACGGACAAGAGCACATCAGTACAAATTGTACAAATTTTGTGCGTCATAAGGTTTCCCAATTAGGTATCCTTATATATCTGATCTGTTTCTCCTATTCTTTGAAGAGCTTTCAATATTTGCTCCTTTAGATTTCCATGCAGCTTAATCCCGTTCCTGTAGGGTCCAGGTGGTTTTCATGTGTTCGATTCAATCGTTCCAGGTGTTTTTCATGTGTACGATTAAATCGCTTTTACGTTTTCTATCGGTCTCATTCTTTCTATTTGCTCATTTCTCAGTCGCTTTATAACTATATTGTTAGCTATCTCTAACTCGTATTTCTAGGAAGATGGTAGCTCCACCATCAATCAATATGCCTGTTAAATATTAAATTAGAACAGTGTTGGAAAAGAAGATAGTTGGCAAAGAGAAACCTCATCCAAGCGTCCGAGTAAGTTATGCTTGTGTTGGAGTTAATTCCATGCCTCAATGAAATAATTTCGGAACGCTGAAATTCTTTTTTGTCGTTTTTAACATTTCCATGCAGACGAAACATTCTCGTCGGAGAGGTAATGATTATATCGGTGGACCCAATGAGAATTTCTCCAAAGTGTGTCCATCCAAAGTGATAGAGTTGGAAGAGCTACCTATCTCCCAAACGTATAATTAATTGTTCCGCTACAGTACTCGTCGATCGTATTTGGAGTATCGATGCTTACCTCACGTAATCATTTCGTAACTGCTAGTCGAATATTGTTCGCCAATAAGCATTTACCTAGGGAGGCCTCATTCGATCCATAGAATGCCATATGAAAAATTTCTTTTGCTCACAGTGTGTCTTTTGGAAGACGTTATCAAATTGCTGAGCGAAGCGAGAGCTATTCTATAGCTTAGTCTCTGATAAGTCAGAATATCGTTAGTCAGAGAGAATTGATCAGACCTATGCTCGAAGTGCAACAACACCAACTGCCGCCGCAGCAGAAACGGACACAACAGCAACAACATTAGAAAAAAAACGACCACAACAATAACAACAGTTGACGAGAAGGACGACGAGATAAACTGAAGCTATCCCTAATTCTCACTGCGGCATCCAAATAGCGCTATGCCGCAGCCAATGATTATCTCTAACGGCGAGAAACACAAGAACAAGCTAAAGTAAACTACGAAAAAAGTATTTGTTTAGCTAATTTTTGAACCTTTTAGAAAGATCCAACTCGCTGGCTTCAAAAACATCGATAAAGTACCCTTAAAGTATCAGAATGCTTTGGTTTCCATGCTTTTTTTTGTCCATTCAACAATCGTACAGAAACAGTAATAGAGTAGCAGTAATAGACAGGTAGCGCTGTTCCAAGGCCCCTCTTTGAGAGACTCGGAGCCTGTTCTCCATTAATAATACATTCTCTTTCTAAATAAGCAGAAACTGTTTTTATTTTCTTCAAAAAACCGCTGAGAACTCTAGAGACCTAATTAAAACAAGTGAGCGTAGATTTCTTGTTATTTATGAAAGTTTTACTAAAGTTTTCACTGAAACTTTCATCAAACCAGATTCACGCAACAACCAGCAGACACATTTTTGTGTAGAATATCGAATTTAGGCCAGCGTTCGTTCTAACAAAGAAGAAACCTGCAAAATTTCCGAAATAATCAATATGGTGTCTAAGCACCAAGCTATCGTAATCTCATGGTCCATGGAAGAGAAAGGATTCTCATTCACCATCGATTATTCTATAAAAAAAAACAAATACGACTAATTCCGATCCGACCACTGCATCATCCAAATTAGAGGAATAAAATCTTTATGGTAGTGAACAAGACATTCTTCAGCTATGAAAACAACAAGAAATGCCTCACGCAATAGTCGAATAGAGCACGAAACCGCTTATACATGAAATGGAAAAAGCACTAGCGTTAAATGACAGACTTCAAAAAGAGTGCAGCGCCATGACGTATAATAATCGTTTTCTTCTTAAATAAGTCCTCCTTTTGCGAAACAATGAAGCGGACATAGCCATAGATGTGATGAAGTACGGTTCGGGATGAATAGTCAAACACTTCATACGTATCGATTACCAGTAAGAACACAGGAAATCCAACATATCTCAGGAATATAGGAAATAAGTTGGAAGATGGATATTACTTCTGAAAAGAGACTACGCGTTAACAGCTTACAATATAAGCCTTCAAGAAAACTATTTTCGCTTCCCAATCAAGAATCAAGTGATCAAGAATCTCATGTGAAGCATGGACGGATGAGCTATATTTTTGAAGGACTCAGCAAGAAATAAGGAAGAACCCGTTGGAGTAAATCTCTAAAGATGTGGATGTACTAGCGAAGTGCACGATCTTCAAATGTGGATGTGTTTTCTCTCACATTGCCCACTATTGACATGCAACATCACTTCTGGAAATGTTGACAAATATTTCAGATAACCATGGATGACGACTAGCTCGTATGCAAAGTGGAAGAGATTTCTATTGGAATGGATACTTTGCGATTAGTGAAGGCCAATAAATTAACCTTTATAACCATGCATGTAAAGGATATAGGGATAAAGTTCTCGGCGTCTATCAATCCCTGAGGGATGCATTCGACTTCATTAAGTATCGTTGGAGGTTGAATGCATATCTTGCCTTTACAATGACTTGCGGTGGCCCACCGATGTATTGAGCCAATGCTGTCATCCTCCGAAACAAGTCTGGTACCAATTTGCTTATCCCGGAGTGGTGGAACGCTTAGTGGGACATGTATATGGGTGCCGGTATCAATTCCAAGTGTGTGCCGCAGTGGCGCCTCCAACCCTTGCGCCACACGTGCCCCGAAATTCTGTATTGTGATAAAATTGGGTAAATAGTCTAAAACTCATGCTATGCAAATGTTTTAAGAAATACCAATTCCAGCGTCGGTGTTAATTGAAATCAGACGAAATATTACTACGCTAGAAAAGAAGTATTACAAAAATAAAGCAACTTAAAAATAAAATCAAGAACAACGATTTTCGGAAGGAGGGCTCATATTTTGTGTTTATATGTCACGAATGGAAGGAATGTCGAACTCCGAGTGAGGCAACGTGTATTCTATGAGGCGTTTCATTCACTACTCACATACTAACAAATATCTAGGTTGTGGTATATGCTCTATTCATTCAGTTTACTAGTTACACGTTAATAAGTAACTCCTATCAACCACGCCAGTTATACCTGACGCTATCCTACGAATAATTTAACGGGCGACGGACGACAAAGCTCCATTTCCAACTCGTTGGATTTCAGGTGAACGAGAATATTTTTGCCCTTTTATCAAACTCTAAAATGATCGTTGTTTTATTCAACAAGCTTTATATTTAGATCTAACCTCTAACCATCTGGTTTTCGTGGTTGTACGTGAAAAAATTTAAAGACAATAGTGCTAGATGTAGATATCCATTCTCTCATAGAACACGAAGACAGAAGTTAACGGCTGAACAAGAATTACCAGAAACCTACTTCCTAGGTGTTTATATGCAGGTGTTTTCATTCGAAAGCAAAATCGCATCTGTGGTTTTCAGCTGAGAGTTGAAGCTTGTAAGATGCGACAAAAGCTCATAGAGAAACAGCCACTTTCACTCTGTTTCACTTTCTGATTTTTTGCTGTTGTCTGTTGTTTCATAAATATCTCTGTTGTGGTTTTAAGTGTTATTAACTCTTTGGAAGGTTTCATTCGGTCCATCGTGATCTCCAGCCTCAAATCACTCAAAACAACAAAGCTTAGTTCAAAATGCTGATAATTTAAGGCCACCTAAATGAAGCCTTGTTTTTCAATCTATTCCTGCTAAACTAATAGAGGGATCCCAAGATCACAGCGCTACTACTTTTCATAACATTTGTCATGCTTATAACACATTATTGATTTTGTTTTTTTATTTCTGCTTTTTTTTCAAGAAAAAAAATGTAATCCAGGTGAGCAGGAAATCTCTGACGCCTGTATTTCCAATCTTCATCTCATAAGACACAATTGCGCAGTTAATCTTTCAGTATTTTCGTATATAAAGCTTCTCATGTTAGAATCCTAACAATCACTTTGTTGTTACCTTATCCATAGGCCTTTGTCATCACTGCACCTCATCAAGTTGATGGATATCCCTCAGAAAAAGAAAGAAGAACAACAAACTTAGGGCCTTTAGTGTTTTGAACGAAAAACTACTGAGAACAATGCCTTGTGCAAGTGTATTAATTTCTCCTTCCTCAACCGCTCTTCCATTTCGTAAAGTTTTTTCATCGAATGGTCGCCTAAATCAACCAACTACCTTCCTATTATCAGCCCCTATCACAAAAACCTCTTCTATAGCGCCTTTTATTGCTTTTCTAGACTTCCTTTTCCGAGTTTCCCGGAAAACAAGTTACCAAGCTCTACATCGAGTGACCATTGTGAAATTTGATCGCTGTAATAGTCGTCTAAACATCGGTAGTTCAGTTTCGTTACCGAGTACATCAGCTGAACACAAAGTATCAGATATCTCTGACGCACGGGTATTTAAACGATCTCAGATAACAGGACTGTGATTTGTGTTACGTTTTTCAGATTTCTTAACACTTTTTTCATGATGCACATATTCACAAGTGATTCGACTCTGATGATTTCTGGAGGCCATGATTCCTTCAAAATAATTCAACTTCCAAGACTTCGCGATATTTGACGAATGCCTGTCGAAAAACGGTCACGAAGTTATAAAGAAAAGGAATAAAGAATAAAAATCGCCTTTGCTCAACAAGAATACGAAGTCACGAAGTTATTCGTGACAAACCACTAGAAGCCCAAAAATTCTCATCTCATCCTGTTCTGGTTAATTAGAAAACAGAAGCCAATAAGGAAAATGATGGGAGCTTATTAAATAATATCAACATTAGAAGAGTTATTGTCTTTTATGGAAACCGGGAAGAAGATTATTCCGGCATAGTTAAGACTGCTTTGTTTATTTTTTCATTTATTGTAAAAATTTTTGGGAGTATAATATGAGAGGATTGGTTTTTCTTCCTCTCTGAATCGATAAAACAAATAAAAGCCTTATTAATGAACTCGAAGCGGAATCCAAACGTGCTTGATAGAAGAACTGAGGCTGGCTCAACTCCGTTTTGAAATACTTTGGTGAAATAACTCTTCATTTCAAAAGATGAAGCATGAGAGACCGGAGACTGCGAGTGCGCTAGGCATGCAGCAGGTATCCTATGCTCACTCAACTTTGTTTGTTACAAAATTTGTTCAACTTTAAGACTAAGAGAAAAGGGGTTGAAATTTGAAACTTTAGTTGATCTCATTATCCTTCTTTGTTTTTCTGATGAAGAAGAAAGAACTCTTAACGCAACAGTGAATCTTGGCATAAGTCTGAAACAAAGAATTTTCGCTTTTCATCGATACTCTCATAACGATTCTCCCATATTTTTCATTCTCATTTCCTAAATCGTTTTTTAATCGCTGAACGAGTTTGCTCTTGTTTTCGATCTCTTACCTGCTTCATCCTTTCCTCTCTGTCTCTCCCTCTCTCTCTCTCATGTCCATGATTTTCTCGTAAACTTACCGTCCCTGTTTCTCACCTAGTTGCTAATGATTACTGGCTGCGGGAGATTAAAGGGCAAAACTGGGAATACACTCATTGTGCAGCACCACTTTTGAGAAGCAATTCATTGTTGTGTGATTTCAAATCGCTTTTATGAGTTTTAGCTGTTGTTTTGGATGAAAAGATATCAAAATTGAAGGATGAACAGCCTAATATTCCTTGCAGAACTTGTACGATTTCATTAAATGCTGGCGGCAGTATAGATTCCATGGTAAATGAGTAATTTTTTTTTCATAGATAAGAGTTCTACGTACATCAAAACATGAGAGAGTGTGTAAAAACATGTATAGCATGCATATATAAAAAAATGTAAAAGTATTCTCCGATAAAAACCCATTTATCATAAAACTGCCGGAGTGGCCGGCGTGACACCTATAGGCATCGCAGTGAGCAAAGCTAGAAATTAGGCGTCATCTTCTCCGCAAAAACACAACATTAAATCTTAGTGTTAAGCCTATACTTCATGAATTTTATGCTAAATATCGGGCAGTTTTGCAGCAGAAAATAACAAAGAGTTTGAGAAAAAAAAATCTGAGGCTTCATTTTTCGGCTTTTTTCTTCTTCGATGGCCGAACTCAACATGTTCATTACATTACATGTTGTCACACAAAAAAAAAGAAAGAAAATGAAATAAAAGTTTGAAACGTTGGATATAAAAGGTTAATGTCCCGGTGCATCTTTCGCATACCGACAAGTTCATTCGAACTTCAACGTCATTCGATAGTGTTGAAGTGCAGTCGGGTAAGATAAAGTCACGAAGAATTGAAAACGAGTACGCTATGAGATCTTCAGACTAGGTTTAAACACTTTCAGATTGAGCAGTTTCCGATGCGATTTTCTTTAAAAGTGCGCAACCCTTCGAAGAAAAAAAAAGAGAGCTGGCGTTATTTGTTCTTAGGAAAAGCAATCTCCTAAATTAATCGGTTCCTCGTTTGCCGTTACCGAAACGTTTTGCCGAATTGTCTGAAATATGCCTCAATTCTGTTACTTTTCACAACATCGTTTCTGCTTCCTCTAACGAGCAAGTGAGTGAATGCTGCCATCATCGTATAAGTCGTCATTCGTCCTTGCCGTTGTTTTTGTATAGGGCACCTTCTTCGTTCTGCTGCTCTAAGATAAGGAAACAGCATAACACTGCATAGGAGTGAGTTGTTTCGATTTTTACGCTTTCTCTTGCTAAACGTGTCTCTTCACGGTCATAAGGGTTCTGTAACGAGGATTAGCTCAAATTCCGATCTTTTCACCAAAAATAAGAGGCGCATTATTTTCGCCTTTTTACTAAATGGGCTTTTATTTGTCAAATAAGACGTAACCACCAAGTATACGGATGCACTTCTAGTAAAAATTACGCTTGTTTGACGAAACGCCATTCGAATCACCTACGCCTAATTCCCCTCAGATGATTGCCAGCGTTTTTTTTGCTGATTAGGCCAACAGGACACGGTTCAAACGGACATGGAAGTGCACAGCACGCACGAATGCAATTAAATGGGTATTTAAAAAAAGAGTTTGCTAGACGTAGCAGTGATAGCGAGTCTATTCCTTTAATTAAGCTTCGCCATAGGACAAAAAATTTTGCTTATCCACCACGTGGCCCGAGAGTAACGTGTTTATTAACGGGCACTTGATCTATCAACTCCAATAGTCCCATCCTAGCAAATAAGTGTGAAAAAACATAACGCAGCTCCATCACTAACCTTGAACCTTCAATGCTAAAACATACGCTATGGAACAGACAGTTTTTCCGATTTAGAGATATTGTTCCGATTTAGAGATATTGAGCAGGCCATTGGGAAGGCTAAGTGGTTGCGAGTTAGTTGGTGGATAAGAATTAAACGACAACTGAAACTTGACTTGTAGTGGTTACAGGTGTCCTGCTGTACATTTGGTCGTCAGTTCGACCACCCAGCCCTACGAAGTGAAGCCTCCCATTCCTCCTGATTTGGGAATTGGTACCACGCTTTTCTGGAAGGGTAAAAATACTGATTTAATACATCCGCAAGTCACTTTATGTAACCTTGTAGGTACACTACGCATTCACCTATGATGTTCAACAAAATCGACTTAATGCGTATAGATAAACACCGAACACTTTTACCTTTGCCCTCTCATTATGTACTTACGCTGCGGCGTAGATGAATTGTCCGACGAGAGGGCGTTGACGACTATGATATTCATAGTCCCTGAAATTAAGTAGATTATATCCTTCATGTTGATTAAGTCTGGCGCAGGCAACTGAGTGACTGGGAAATGCTAGGTGTGAGGCGGTTTGTTTTTGCCTCCAGTATATGAGCTAGACATCGAGAGCGGGGAGAATCGTACAACAAGCTCTTAGTAAGCATAACAAGCTTGCGTCGATAGAACCAAAACAATTGGCTGTTTTTTGGTGTTTTTTCGTCAAACAAACTATGTTGGAAGAAAATTATGGAAGAACCGCGATGTTTTTCCTATCTCTCGAGAAGGCAGAACTCATATGGGCAGCACTGGGCAGCTATGGTTGCTGTTATTCATTCGAGTTACTCAGCGATTGAAAGGTTTTCATACAGGAGTTAGTTGCTTTAAGGAGTAAAGTCGCAGTCTCTGATTTCACACCTTTAAAACCATCTCATAAACTTTTCCGAGTTGATCCTTTTCATTGGGTGAATTGTAAAAATTAAGAGACAGCCGCCAATGGCAGCAATGTTAGCGGTGATGTTCCACACTAGTTCCATACCCTACTTCTTGAGTTGTAGTTTTATTCGATTTCGGGCTCTGTAACAAAGACTTGCTCCAATCAAGACCTTCTTACCAAAGATAAGAGGTGGATTTTTTCGAACTTTTACTGAATTGGCTTTTATTTGTCAAATAAGACGTAACTGGCAAGTATACGGATGCACTTCCAGTAGAAATTACCCTTGGTTGACGAAACGCCATTCGAATCACCTACGCCCAATTCCCTCAGATGATTGCCAGCTTTTTTTTGCTGAATAGACCAACAGGACACGGTTCAAACGCTCATGGAAGCGCATTCCACATATGAATGCAATTAAATGGGTATTTTAAAAAATGATTTTGCCAGACAGTGAGCCTATCCCTTTAATTAAGCTTCGCCATAGAGCGAAAAACTCGTGTACAGTTTTGGTATTCCTCCAAGTAGCCCGTGAGTAACGTGCTTATTAACGGGCACTTAATCTCTCAAACCTATTAGTCCCACCCAAGCTTTTTCCTTCATCTCAACTTGTAATAAAATTCACTTTTCGAAATAAGCGCTTAACATTTCCTTATTTTTGCGCTGAAAGTGTAATAGGTACCAATATACAAGGATTTCCAATATATCTCTGCCAATTTCTTAGATGGTAAGGAGCTCTTTTCTCCACGAATTTTCGGGAACCACATGCAAAATCGGGTGCCACATGAGAGAGGTTGAGTTGGTTCCTCCTGGTACCCTGAAATGGCATCGCGAAAACCTTTTCAAGGCTACGCCCAAGCAGATATGGGTCGGAAAGAGCTTTTCTCAAACAAATATGCTACTGATATGCGTACTGCTGCATAATAAAAGGTCTCATTTGCCTGGGAAGGAGACGAACTAGCAGGTGTATTGCGCGACATATTTAAATACTGCGGTAGTACCGACTTCTGCAATTAGTAGAAAACACCACAGGTTCTCCCTTTTCAACTTTCTTTTCGATTTTTCTTATGTATCTTTCTCAGATTTTTAAGATTTTATTTGAAAGGTTTATTTAAAAAAACTACTCATCCGATCAATTAAATTAATTGAAACGAGGGAATTAGAATCTACTTGAGAACACTTTAACCAAAGAGACACTATGGTAATCTACAATTCTTGCTTTTTCTTGCTGGCTGAGACGTGTGCATTAATAAATTCTCAAAAATATCATGGGAGGAGCTCTTTCCTTCAGCTTGGTTGGATAGTTTTGCATGTTCACGAAACTGCTATGAAGAGAAAAGTTTTAAAATCGCTGCCAGAAGCTTGACTTCGGAAGATCGCATTCTGCTGTGGGAGCGTGGCACTACGTGAGTTGATACCACCAATGTTTCTCTTTGAACTTCAAAGTTATACGGCATGACAGTAAATCTCTGAGAAAACATTAATGCACTAAGCTGTTTTACTTTTCGAAATGCTATTTTACTGGGTTAATCTTCATTCTTAAGAAGAGTGGGCCAGGACAGCATGGATACTGCATTCAGTTCTCAGTAATACACTTGTCTGCGTTTCTAGGATTTTCCAGTTGGAGGTCAAGATATTCACAGTCGACTGATTGTGCTGTAATGTCAAAAAACGACTCCCAATAGCAGTTAACTATCCTCGCTATTTGTTACATATAAGATCTACGTCTTAGTTTTCTTTTAGTTTTAGTGAAAAACAGTTTTTTTGGATGAGCAGAGTTTCCATCAATGTCTGGTAGAATACACAAAAACGGGATTCACTGTTCTTACTAAAGAACAATATACTGTTACGTTTCACTTCTTTTGACCCATAAAAGGGTTGTCGATATTGTTGTGAGATTAGAGGCGAACGAAGTCATGGATGATTAAAGCTAATCTTGATAAACCAAATAAGTGCATCATTAACAAAAAAAAAAGAGTTGTCCGACAAGCTCATATCACATCATCCAAACTACGCATCGTCTTGGAAAAATCAAGTGAAGACTGGATAGGAGAGAAGTGAAAGGTAGCTATACAATTTTTTTTTATTCTTGATGAAAGGGGATTTAATACACGAGCAGCAATCAGGCGCAATACTAACCATTTTCACCAATAGATGTAAAAACGTAGATCATCGATGCCTACATGAAATGCACGATTGACAAACGGGTACGTCCCTAATGTTGTCCTTTTTTTATAGGTACCCTGCACTAGACACGTTGTCATTTGTTCGATTCTGCACCCGAGGTTAACAGGAGATCAGACATCCATACTTACGGAGGTTGAAAATTGGCACGAGACCTGTTTGGAAGAATAAAAACATTGGCTCGGTATATCGGTAGGTCACCGCAGGTGATTGTGTGGAAGAAGGCTATCACTAGGACCACCTGATAGAGTCGAATTCAAGTACTATGCCTCAGAAATAGTTCATCGCCATACAACGAACACTGTATTCATATTTAACTTAAATGGTCAACTTAGCTTAAAACGATGACGAAGCCGAAGAAGAAAAAGTGGTCTGCGTTATCTAATACGAGGATAACTTTAAAGGTAAAATGTTAATGATACTCTTCTCATTTTTCATTGAAATTCAACTGATAGGCAAGTGAAAAGGACAAATCGAGTGCAAACTCGAGTAGCCTGGCATGTTGGAAGGGCGTCAGATGATTGATCGACTTTAGCTGTCAAGAAATGTACGTTAGTTTTATCAGGATAGAAATGGTTTTCGATCGTCCACCTTTCGTAGATAGTCTGCACGGTGAAACAGCAATGCAAGCTATTTTATGTAGTTTATTTACCAGAAAGACTTGTGGATATGGCCTTCTTAGCAGGTAAGGGTTAACCTGTATGAAGTTGAGCTGCACATGTGAAGTATACAGTGTTTGACGTCATCTCTACCTATAGTCTTATAAAATAAGATAAGACCTCATCCGAACTTCCTCTTCCGGCTAATAGACATCTCGACTGGAAAACGTAAAAAGACAAATTCAATCATCGCTTTTCATTAGAGAGAGTAATGTACTTCCTTAATGAGCTCACAAGTTAAATTGCTCTAAAGCTTTTCCAAAACAAATCTGCGCCACGAAGCTTAAGGCTTGTACTCCATTATTAACAAGTTAAAACGAGCTTAGTAAAATCAAATTTTATTCGGCTGATATTTCAACGTTTTCGTCTTTCTGAGAGCCGGATCTATCTGAGTAGATCGTTAACAGTTCTTCCTTCTTCCGATGTAGGCACACGTGATCGTGTCCAGTCGAGTCTAGTAGAGCATCGCTCGAATGAAAAGCTCACTCTGCAATCCACCTTTTTTACTTTTACAAAACTCTTTTATACGGGACGGTTGTCGATGATACTGATTGTACGTTGAAAATCGGTCGCTTTTCTGCTCATAATTCACTCTGCTGCGATCGGTTCCTTTATCAGCTAGCACAGAGCGCGACAATCTTTGAAAAAACTGTCCTTCCTTTAATCTCAGTATGACCAATCAACATGTATCCTCTTATTTATAGGGCTGAACGAGATTGACAAAAAAAAAAGCTTTATTCAGCAAACGTTCCGGGGCCTTCACCTTCTTCGGAGCCTTGTGATTGTCGTAGGGAATCTTCACTTTTTCGCCTTAGATTTCGTACTCAATCACTCTCCTTCATTTCCTTGCTCTCCTTTTTCTTGAATTTTTCTTATCACTTCAAACATACTTGAGCAAACTTGTGGAATCAATCAGATTTCCCGTCTCACCTGCAATAACTCTTTCAAACTACTTCCAGAGTGCAGCACTAAATTGCTAGTCTTTCATGCAGAAATAAAAATTTATGGAAGCCCTCATTGGTCCGATAAGGAATTACTAGCATACACTTGTGAAGATTCGGAAGACCCGAACTAAAACATCTATCTTACTGGTACTTTGCTGGCAATTCGAGATTTTTTCTTACAAGCTCGGAAATCCCAGAAGAATTCGTCGTGTCATTTTTAATTTGTCATCAATGGCAGTGGTGGGAGACCTTTGCAGATTAAATGAGATTTCTTATACAACATTCCTGACATAACTACAATGGTGCTGAGATATTTGCAACACTCCGGACAGCTCGTGTTTGCAGTGGGGAATGAATGCGCTATTATCTTTTCCGGAGGTTAACGCGTTCACCACCACACCTTACGTCTCTTGAAATCATGACTTCGACTCCGCCCTCAGCTTAACTGGTTTCATTGTCGAATTATGCTCCGCAGATCAATCTCGCTGACAGGTGATTACTGATGGCACTGGTAGAGAGAAGCCTAGATTATAAAAATGTTAAACGAAAAATGAATGTGGTGTGGTGGCGAACACGTTAGCCGCAGGTAGGGGTAATAGCGCGTTCTTTTCGCACCACAGACACCTGCTGTCCGGAGTTTTGCAAATATCTTAGCACCATTGTAGTTGTATCATACGTAATACCCTGCCTTGAAAATTGAAGTAGGTAATAAATAAAGCCTTAACATTCCTAACATACCCAAAATCGACTTTCTATTTTCTTCGGCAATGGACTATAATATACGTCGTTTAAATCTTTTTACTTCTGTTTAGCAAACACGTGTTATTTTATTTCTTTATTTACGTACAAGCTGACGTTTCGGCGGATTTCGCCTTCTTCAAAGCCTGGAAAGGTCACGTTGACTGCAATCTACATGGCCAAACACCTCCATAACCAAACAGAGAAAATGCTAAACCAAAATTTCAATCACATTGAACACAGAGTCTTTGCACCCCCACCGCTTTCTATGAGCCTTCCACTGAGTATGTCGCGTGGAGGCCAACCCCACAGAATTCACATGGAATCGTAATGTGCCACTCCCATCAGAATAACAGTCTTATATACTGCCCAATATCACGCCTGACAATGAGGCATTCCTCCCTGCGGTTCATTTTCGGATTCTTGGAATTAATCCAGAATTCCTCGAGATTTTTAAGCGCTTGTGTTCTCGATTCTTGCGCAAGGATCGTAACCTCTACTTCAAAATCTTCTCCGTTATGTCTCTGAGTCCTATGCGTGCCTAATGGTGTTTTTTGGTTTTGCCAACTAGATGTTCTTTTATACGGATGCAGAGTGGTCTACCCATTTCGCCAACGTATTCGTCTCCGCACACACATGTCGTTTATTTCCTCAGCAATCGTAAGGTTGTCGTACAGCATACGTTACCATCAACAAACAGTAGCTGACGTCTCAACAATAGCGCCTTCTTCAGAGCTTGGAAGGGTATATTGATGGGTAATTTACCACGCCAAACGCTTCAGTAACACATACAAAAATATGAAAAATCTAGATGGTAAACACATGATCACAGACGCCAAAATCCCTTCATAAGGATAGCTAGGAAAAATGCCCAGAGACCATGCATGATCTCGCCCCGTACCTTCTCGTCGATTTTTGATGTGGGATGGTGCAATCACCGACCATATGCTGCTCCAATCAACGGTTCGTCCTTAGTGGAAGACAGGTGAAAACAATGCGTATTTCGGCAAGCTGTTAATCATGTGATTTCCATGTAGATTTTCATCTTTCTATATGTGTTATTGAAGCTTTTGGCCTTGGAAATTTCATATCAGTACACCTTTCCAGGTTCCGAAGAAGGCGCTACTGATAAGACATCAGCTACTGCTGCGTTGTATGTGTGTTTTTGTATCGAAGTAAACGTATGCTCTATAACAACCTCGCGATTGCTGAGAAGGAAAACGGCGCATTCCTGACATAGATGCGGCCCCAGCGAGTCGAAAAGAGAATTTCCACGTTAAATTTGAGCTATTCCAAAGCTGTTGAATTCAGTAATTTATTTACTTCTGGCTCGAGGTTCGAGAAAAAATAACGAACTTCTTCTCAGTTAGAATGCTCCTTCAAGGTGATGAGCTTACGGACCGTTTTATAAGACGACTCAATAGAAATGTTACATAATCGAACAAGTCCAGGCAGGAGCCGCATTGGTTAGAAATACCGTGCAAAATATACATTTTCTGATCGTACCGGGGCTGGCTAAACACATCGTTGAACCGATGTCAGTAAATTGTTGTCAAGCTTTTTTAATGCCAGCCTTGTATTGTATTTTAGTCATTGCTACCAAACTTGTTTGGTAGAAGCTGCATTTGATCAGCAAAGTTTATTAAGTTGCCGTGGTAACCACCTTGAAACGTTCACAAAGCTGTTCCACGATTCCAAAGGGGATCGAGTTTCAGTGAAAGATTTCTACGAGAAGCAAAATCCTTAAGTGGCGGTCGAATCAGCACATAAGCTCGAAGACTTTGTGGATGGGAAGTGCTAGGGAACGGAATCAAATGAAAAAAGTGCTCGGATCATTACAATATACCATAGAAGTAAACAGAATGGTAAAATAGTTCAGTGTGTAAAAAAATATTTATAAGACGTATATGACTTCCATTAAAGTCGACCGTAAAAGTGCAAAAAACCTTTGTCAGCAAATTATACCCTATACAGTTCCCAGGTTCGACTTTCTATTAACCTCGGCATTGGAATATGAATGCGTAGTTTTCTTGTTCAGCAATCGCGAGGTTGCTGTACAGCATACATTTACTTCCATAGAAAAGCACACAATACAATACAACACAACAGTAGCTGACGTTTCGGCAGTATCGCCTTCTTCAGAGCCTGGAAGGGTATACTGATATACAATTTATTAGGCCAAACACTTCAATAACACTTACAGTAAGACGAAAAACTTTATATTGTGTTGTATTGTATTGTGTGTTCTTCTATGGAAGTAAATGTTATAAATTATAAATAAATGCTGTATAACAACCTCCCGATTGTTGAACAAGAAAACTACGCACACTATACAGTTTTTATACATAGTGATTTCCATTGCATTTTCTCGAAACTAGAGCTGTGACAATACTCTTTAAAAGCTCTAAAGGATAAAGCTCTCGGCTTTGATCAATCCCTGAGGGATGCGCCATGCATTCGACTTCATTAAGAATCGTTTGGAGGTGATTGAATGCATATCTGGCCTTTACAATTACTCGCGGTGGTCTACCGATGTATCGAGCCAGTGCTGCTATCCTCCTAGACGAGTTTGGTACGAATTTGCCGATCCCGGAGGGATGGAGGGCTTGGTGGGGCATGGGCACAGGAATCAATTCCACGTGAATGCCGCAGTGGCGCCTCCAACCACTGCGCCACACGCGCTCCTGAGAATGCTCCTTAAGAACTGCATTTTATCTCGTGATGGTGAAGGTTGGTGTTTCTCACGATATTTAGTGCGTCATCTAGAAAAGACATACCTCACTTCTTGAGTTGTAGTTTTGTTCGATTTTGGTTATGGCGTCTATTAGCAGTCTTTCCAACTAGACCGCAGACTTCACTAAAATGAATGTGAATTCGAATTGCGACTCACATTCACTAATAATTGTGTTCAGTACACGGGCATAAATCTATGATCCAGCACATACAAACAATAACTATTGATCTGTTTCGTATCTAACCATCTAATGAATCAGTGTTAGATGAAGGGATAAATTCTTGCCCAAATTACTCTAAGAAAACAATCTCTCGTAACCGTATCGCCGACGAATTATAGACGAAATCGAAACAACAGCAACAGCAGTAACAATAACAACACCATCGACAACTTATACCAACCATCAGCTCAGTAAGGACGGTAAAGGACAACTCATAAATCTAAGAAAAGGAGCTCCTTCTTTTTATCTCGAAAGTGATCATTGGTGCCGAAAGTTTGAAAGAGGCGGAATAGGTGAAATTGAAGAAAACGGGCGGGCGTTACTTCGCTTACAGGCCACGGCAATGCTCATCCCGTAACGTTTCGCTCTTTCTAGAATTGCTCTTAAAACAAAATTTATGAAATCAGCATGGGTTAGTGACTTTTGTGATTTTTTAGCAGTATTCGTTGACGCTTTTGTTTCTTTTTGTGCTAGTGATCCAACTTCTCGTCACGACTTATTCGCCGAATATTCGATCTCATTCGAGTCGTCAGTCTAGATTTTTTCGCCACCAATTCTGCTCTTGATCCGCATTTTTTTTTCTTCAAGCGATCTTTAAGTGCAGAGTTTATTTTTCAGATATGGTCTCATACATCATTAATAAGCTGTTATTTTGCTACAGTGTTAGTGAATGTACGTCAGAATTCTCCATGCAGGAGATTACTGCTATAAAGGACGTCTGGATGAGGTACAACAACAATACCTGTTGTAGTTGTTGTCTTGTTTTTGCGAATTTTTTGGATAAAAACACAAAAATTATTTTTTATTGTAGTCGAAATGGCCTGTATTCAGTTTCCATCAGACTCAAACTGCTTTGAATTATTCAGTGCTGAACAATGGACACCATTCAGTACCGGAAGCCTGACAAAAATGACATTTCCATTCACGATACCCTTCACAGAAAATGCGTACAATCATTTAGTGTACTCTCTGTGTGCCAATGAGATCGCTTAAAGGAAAGTGATCCAAATAACATTAACAATATAAACAGTAATCCCACTGATTACTCAGTGAAATGAGCGAGGAATTGAACTATGTGCAAAATTCGAGTAAGAATAAAAAAAACAATTTTTTTCACATTTCGGTTAAATCTAACAAGAAATGCAACTAAAGTGTTGCTGAGATAATTGCAAAGCTCCGAACCGCCAGTGTCTGCGGCAGCGACCGAACACGTAACTACCCTTTCCGGGGGCTCACGCGTTTACCACCACACCGTGTGACTCCTTCGTTTCGCATTACTGTCAGCCGTGTTATTGACTTATATATGCTATAAGTAATCACCCATCAAGGAGATCTAACAAAAAGCTTCTTCCACAAAGTTTTTTTAACCTTCAATGTGAAAGCGAGAAGAAAGTAATGAGTGTTGAAAACATATTTTCATCCATAGTTATACAAATTTGGTCATAGCAATTCGTACTTCTGCCAATATTGCTAATAGTCTTTGATATAATACTTTTGTTACATACGCATTTTCTAAATAAGTGTGAAGCAACATAGCGCTATTCCTTCACTCACCTTGAACCCCATTGCTAAAACATATTGTATGGAATAGATAGTTTCCCTGATTTTAAGAATTTCGAACAGGCCATTGTGGCAAGACTAAGTGGTTGCGAGCTGGCTAAAAATTAAACGACAGCTGAAACTTGACTTGTAGTGGTTACAGGTGTCCTGCTGTACATTTGGTCGTCAGTTCGACCACCCAGCCCTACGAAGTGAAGCCTCCCGTTTCTCCTGATTTGGGAATTGGTACCACGCTTTTATGGAAGGGTAAAATACTGATTTAATACATCCGCAAGTCACTTTATGCAACCTTGTAGGTACACTACGCATTCACCTATGATCTTCAACAAAATCGACTTAATGCGTATAGATAAACACCGAACACTTTTACCTTTGCCCTTTCAATATGTACTTACGCTGCGTCATATATGAATTGCCTTACGAGAGGGCGTTGCTAATTATGATGTTCATATAAGTTGAAATTAAATAGATTATATCCTTCATGTTGATTTGGTCTAACGCAGGCTACTGAGTGACTGGGAAATACTAAGTGTGAGGCGGTTTGTTTTTGCCTCCAGTAAATGAGCTAGATATCGAGAGCGGGTGAATCGTACAACAAGCTCTTAGTAAGCATAACAAGCTTGCGTCGATAGAACCAAAACAATTGGCTGTTTTTTGGTGTTTTTTCGTCAAACAAACTATGTTGGAAGAAAATTATGGAAGAACCGCGATGTTTTTCCTATCTCTCGAGAAGGCAGAACTCACACGGGCAGCACTGGGCAGCTGTGGTTGCTGTTACTCATTCGAGTTACTCAGTGATTAATAGGTCTTCAGGTCATATAGGAGCTAATCGCTTCAAAGAGCAAAGGTCGCAGTCTCTGATTTCACTCACAGCTTTAAAACCATCTCATAAACTTTTCCGAGTTGATCATTTTCATTGGGCGAGTTGTAGAAATTAAGAGACAGCCGCCTAGGGCACCAATATTATCGATGATGTTCCATACTAGGTTATTTTTCACAGAGGCAGCAGAACCACGGAAACCGTTATTCATTTCTTATTAGCGTTAGCGTTATCATTAAATTTTACTTACATTAAATCAAGACCACGTTTTGGTGGCAATGATTACCATTGTCGCGACATTTCATCTAAAAAGTTCTCTGATTGAATGAATGCGAAGTTGTGGTTGGGAACATGTCACTGATTTCCTTTGTCATTTGTTACACCTGAAAATTATGACTGTGGCAGATAAACGTTCGTCTTATTTCAACCAAGACAACTGATTACACATAAAAAAATCTAAAGAGTCGATACTTTGCCTGCCATAGAAAAAATAGCACTTATCATGGGACTATGATTTTGTCGTGTTATAAGCAACAGATTAAGGGGTACAGGGGTCCTGCTAGAAATAAAGTATTTGCTTGGAAAAAGTGCATGCATGTCACTTTTGTTCAACTACAGTGTTCGTTATTCTCATCCGTCCTCAATGAATGCTAATTGTTAATAGATTTGATTCCCATCTTAAGTTGGTGGACAATTTGATAACTTCCGACGGATAATTGTCTCGGGATGTGTATTGGCACCGCTACTGCCCATCACCCGAGCTCCACTGAAACTTCACTGGCATCCTGAAAGTGGAAAGCGTTCAGCGTTCAGTTTGCGTTCAACTGTGAATTGAATGATATGAGCAGTGCTGGATGATGAAAGTTGGAGAATGTGTGATAGATGCTATGGAAAACTTCAAGGAGACGGAGAAGAGAAGAAGGAGGATCTTCTTGAAGTTCAACGGTCTTTTCCTTTCACAAACAAAAAGACGTTGAATAATTATGTATATGTACTAATATTAAATATTACGAACACCAAGGTCACTGGATTAAATGACGTCGTCTCAGCTCTATGCGCTGTTGTGGA
This sequence comes from Angiostrongylus cantonensis, assembly GCA_009735665.1. NCBI lineage: Eukaryota > Metazoa > Nematoda > Chromadorea > Rhabditida > Metastrongylidae > Angiostrongylus > Angiostrongylus cantonensis. The sequence goes on from MQTX01000297.1 coordinate 332,141, forward strand.
TTGATCTTGCTTCCTTCCGCCCTTTTAATTCTCTCTCTTATGTCCATGACGAATAAGAGCGAAGATGTCTACATGCGTGCTATGGTATCCACAGCCGACCAATCATCAAACTAGACTTGATCATTGTCAAGCGACCGTTTTGAAATTCTTCGCACTTCTTAGCACATTCTTATTTCATAGCTTTAAAGATGTAATCTTCAGCCAATTTCCACCGGCACAAGTGTGTTATTCTCTTTTGAACGAAAGATTATCACAACACTTCTGTGAGTACTCCAGATGAAAGTGACAAATTTAGCTTAGGTGAATCTGACAAAAACTAATTCCTTAGATGTTTTTTTTTTTGGCCTCATCACTACTGTTGCTATTGTGATGATCCACCAAAAGAACAACGTTTTGTTGTCCACAAAAATTTGATTCAAAGCAGACTTAACCAGGTATTCACTTGTTATAGCAAGCATTTCAACATTTCTGCTTGGAATCCAGTTTTCAAATGAATGATCGATATTCAGAGCTCGTAATGTCGAAGTTGGTGAGAACATCTTGACCGCATTAATCGAGAAGAAGCCAAATTTCGCTGTCTACTACGGTTTCGAGACGTCATTGGCCGTTGAAGAATTGAGGAAGGGAACGATGTTTATTTTACAGGTTGCTTCTATTCTACAGTTGTTTTTTTTTATTTCGTTTTTCTATAAATAATAAGATTAGAATCTCAAAGTAAGTTCTGCTAGATTCATCATCATTAGTCTTACATCGAACATCGGTGTTTACCGAATGCGTTGCTCTCGCGTTCTAACGCATCATTGTCTTGTTTTCTATTCATCTCCTAACAACTATACAGCAAAAATCAAAATGAAACCACCTTAATGAGCTCGACGTGGGCAAACAGGGCGACTAACTGATCTCTTTCGTTTATTTTTTTTGTAACGTCGTCATTCATTTTAAAAAATTTCACTATCGATTACCAAAAAAGTGTCGTAAACAAACGTGGGTACATTATCGTGCGAATGCCATCGGAAGTTTAATCAAATGAGATTAGAGCACTGTAAGATATGAGACATACTGTAATAGTCGGCCAATGGAAAAATTCGAAATGCAAAAAAATCGATTAGCGTTTTTTCTGTAACCTCGTCACTACTATTAAAGGGTGCCTGTAGCGCAGTTGTTAGAAGTGCTCCTCGATACACATAGCGCCGATTCCGTACCCTAGACTTACCGAGCCTTCCACCCCTTAGGTGTCGGAAAATTGATGATGCCAGACCTGCCTACGGGGATATCAGCATTGGCCGATACATCGGTGGACCACCGTGAGTCCTTGTATAGGCCAGACATACACTCGTTCACTTCTATTGACGCGTAATGCAGTGGGATGCATCACACATCTCTCAGGATTGGTCATTGCCGAAGCCTCTACCCTTTATTTCATAACTATTAAATAATTTGTTCCATTCATAGTCTGATATAAAGGTTTCAACGTGTAACTGTGAAGACCTAAAAAAATTTCTCGACACTCAGTTCACAATTTATCAAATACACATTTGGATTTCAACAAGAATTGGAAATGACCGAGAAAAGAAAAGGAGAAAAAAGAGAAGAAGCTATGCAATGCTCTCTGTTCACCAATACAATCCTTAGAAAAGGTCTGGAATTGCGATACATTTCAGAGCCTATGTGTTTTGCGGTGTCACTGCGAATAAATATTCGTGAAAAGATTGTTGCATTAGAGCGAAAGTTACTCGAGCTATTTATAGTGGATCATCCACTTGAAAAACAGCTGAAAATCACTTGCTTTAAGGGATTATAATAAATTAATTTATGTTTTACTCTAGGCTCGGCGCATTCAAAATTTTCTGGACACCATCGTTTCGACGTTAGGATTTTGCCCGGATGCCACTATACACCATATGGCATATCGAATAGGCCAAATCCATTATCACAGGTGAGTTCACTAAGTGCTTCCTGTTATGGAGGAGTTTTCAAGTATCAATCATTCAAACGCAGGTGATTTTTTTACCACTTCAGAGGAGTGAATTTTGGTGCCGATAACTGGCTTGTGTTTAAGAGGGTCACTATTGAACAAGTGCTTGCCGTACAGAAAAGGCCTACTATAGTGAATGGATCTCCTAAAGAGCAAGAAAAGTTCGAAGTACGTGAACGTTCTTTGCTTCACAGCATAAAACACTTTAGTCATTTTCATCTCGACTCTGAAGCCAGAAATAGAGACATTTGATAAAAATGTGTCAAGAAGTGAAGAGAGTTGTTGGATCATTCGTTTCTGTGACACTTCAGGAGTAAGTCAAATGAAATAAAGTAAGTCATTCAAATCTATTTAAATGGGAGAATGATCGATGAGCAGGCAGCACGTGGCGTGTGCGTACAAGAAAGTATATTCGACAGTCCAAGTTGTTGAGAATGGAAGCGTTTTACGTCTTAAAGATTGAAAACACTAAGTCTTCGGTGTAGATCAGTTGCTGATGCAGGTGAAGTATCGTAGTGATGATTAGATGCATATTTCTGATGATTAGATGCATATTTCACCTATAGAGTGAATAACGGTTGCGTAGTGATATATCAGGTAGCCATTTTTATTCTCCCCATCTAATCCAGTTTCCACTTTTTCCGAATCGCCTAATAATGGGGAAAAGACTTGTTCAGCTCAGAGTTCTTAATGACCCATTGGTCGAATGGCAAAGACAGCCATTGCACTATACGCACCATGTAAGATCTTTCCTCCAACGAGAAATTCCGACGCTTGACATCGAATAGTTCATTGACGTGATTTGAAATGGAAGAAGAATTAGAGTGCAGCACACGGATTTTAGGAAAATCTCGACTCGTTAAAAAACAGAAGTCCTGGAAAGACTAACATAGCCGCTATCGGATGGAACAAGCTGATGAGTTTAATTATAAGGGAGATGAAACGAGGTACGACAACTTTTCATAAACACAAGAGAAATTTCACTTCAGAAGTAACTTGCTAAGCTAACAGGGTGTCGTTTGCATAGCACTAACTTTGCCGACTTGTTGTTTGATATTTTTCAGTGACTTTTATCCCAATTTTACAGGATTTCTTGATGAAGCACTGAAAAATTGCGAAGATGATCCAAATGAAGGAATCTGACCCCTTTCTGTGTTCTTTCTCTTTGTTTCCTCGTCTATTTTTTTGTTTATTCATCACAATGTAGCAACATCGTTCTATTTATCCACCAGAAGGGATGGTCCATCTGCTTGTAGTCGCTACTGGCTACTTACTTAGTCTTTTCTCTTAGCTATTTGCTCCTCGTCACTCTTTTTCATTCACTTTTGAAGTTGTATCGTGAAATTTGAACACCGGAATCTTACTGTACAGCTATACATGGATTAGTAACCGTTGAATAGTTCTTTGTTAAAGCAGACATGACTAATCTGTAAAGTATTTTCAACTTTTTCTGCTAATAATCACAGCCGTCTTAACACTGACAATAGCTCATACTTGTTTATTTACTTGGCACTTGACACTTGAACGGCCCGTCCTACTGGTTGTGCAGGCACCAGCATAATCACCATTTATCGGAGATTTGCTGGTTAAGCCATTGTAGTTCCCTGGAATCCCGAAGTCAGCCTGACCAAAGTTTGTCCCAGTCTTCACCCCTACGGGCAGTCGTAGCCCTTGTGGATAAGAGGGAGATTTGCCACCAAGCGACTTTGATACCAGGACGGTGGCAGAACGTGGTATTGATTTACTCTTAGCTAGGCTTCCCGATGGAAACGCCTGACGCCTCAGCTTGAGAGACACTGCCGGGGAGATGAATCCCCCTGCTGTACATCGCAGTCCAACATCCAGAAACCCCTCCCAGTCACGATGAGGCAGTAAACCGTTAGGAGGATATACTGGTATTGGAAGCGAATATTCGGTAAATCATGGACAAAAAAGCGGGAAAGTCAAGAGTTCTAGGCGGAAGACTATGGTAATCTTTTTCCCGCAGTTTGTTTTGAAATTACTGTAATGTCGTTTATGCTGTAATTAAGGACTTTTCTTAATACATCTTGCCAGTTTTCACAGATACGATATTACGCTATTGACACGTTCTCAATTCCGTTCACTTTACCGTAGTCATATCATACTGTACGTGGTATTCTGAGATTATCAATGTCTTTACTTTCGACGAAGCGTTCAATGTTAAACCTTGTTTTTTTTTCTCTTCATAATACTACAACATAAAGCAATTTGCATCACAATTTCGTTTGTACGCTCCCGCAAGAATCTGCCAGTAAATACGAAAATAGTGAAAAATAACAGAAAATTAGAAGATATGGAAACTGATAGAAAAAAGAGTTCCACATAAACAACAGAAAACAACAACAACAAATCGCTTAGGAATAAACGTGATTGTGAACCGATAAAAGAAATGATCGTGAACTTCCTATTAGGAATGGCATATCGATGAAGGTACTGTATAAAATTTAATCTCTATAATGATTTGTTGCGATACGCCACTTTACACTGTGATGAACAAAATAGATTACGATCTTTGAATAAGAATTTCTTTCCGATCAAATCCATATCACATTGGCGACAACTGAAAAATAAGCGAGTAATTGATGAATAAAGTACATTGAGTACTACTGAAATCAACTCTACTAGTACCCCTAAAGTCGGCGATACAAGGGTTTCCGCCGACGGAAAGGATAGTCAACCGTTCTACCAAATCACCGACCACAGAGTAGTGGGAGAGGCTTAAATAAAATCTAACAGGCCTTCTTTTGGTTAGACTAATACCTAGTATTGTAGAAAATATGTAACCAGATTCAAATAAGGACAACAAAAGCTAATTCGCAGGATGCCAAATCGATTTTCGTATGTTTTAAATTTCTTGAGCCAAGAAATGTCTGTGCTTCTAAAACATCTTATAAAGGATAAGCATCGGTTTTTATTAAGCCACTTAGAAAAAATTTTGATTTCAAAAGTAGTACCGAACTTACTGAAAGCATTCCATCTTGGCATGCCAGTGATAGTCCTGATAGTTCAGACGTTTCTCGTCAGCTCCAATTTTCTCTCCACATGTGTCACAGCTCTGAAAAATTTCTGCATAGACACCCGAGACAGATTCTTGTTTTTCTAGAGAATGCTAATGTGATGACATCGACAAAAACGGTATGAGAAGAGAAGTATCGCAAAATCTGAAGCGTGTGATGTACAATTCTGAAATATTTAAAGAGACAATAACCATCACAAAACCTAATAAGTGGTAAACGGTAGGTTTATGAAAACACTTCAACGCTAACCCTGGCGAAGTACTTCATGTAGCAGTCGATACAATGCGGTTGCTCGTTCTTCGTCATGTAACGGTGACCACCAAGTCGAAAATCGCACTTGAAGCACGCAAAATGATCAAAATGCCACGATTTCTCCTCAGCAAATGTGTATTCGCGAGCGAAGATCAGCTATAAAAAAGAGTTAGCCAGTTGAAAAGCAGTTGATAATAGCGATATTTCACTGTTAATTTCTTTAACTCGCTTGTAACACATTGGTAAGAGAAACCAATGCAGTGCTTATGGTCATTGGTTCGATCGTGCGCAATGCGTTGAATTAGCCTAATAGAATTAGGCTGAAATCGGCAGAAGGGCCTCATTGTTGCCTTAGATGACAGTGGCATTGATTTGATATATAAATAGATTAGCGAAAATTACTGCTAGACCAGAGAGGCTTTCACTACAGTCTTACGATGCTTGGTGAAGACGAATGCACGGGGCGCCGTTCAGGAACTGATCAACCTTGCACGCTTTCTCCCTTCCTTTTGGACTCTTCCCATAAAGTAGAATTTACCGCTTGCTTTTTTTTTAGAATTTTAAGAAAAACTAGAGACCGTGTGCGATAATATTCCTCTCGGTAAGTATGGCAACAACGAAGATGTGGCGGAAATTGCCATTTTCGCTGATGCGGAAATAGTCTAGAGAAGATCATTCAGGTTCTCACTCAGGCAAACCTCGGTCACAAACTCATTAAGAAACGGAATAAACTCTTCACGCTCACGTTGGTTTCGTCTTAATGACATTTTGAGGATAAAAACGAATAACCGTTTTAATACTCTACGAAGAAAAAAAAAGAACCTCTCTTAAAAAAAGTCACCAAACTTTTGTTTGGTTATATAGGAAACGTTTCAGAGGTTTTTGAAATCTCTAGCCGCTACAATGCGTGATGAGGAACGTTTATGTGGCGGATTTTACTCCACAGTTGTTATCGCCGTTAGTGTTACGTTTGTACTACCAACTTTTAGCATTAGGAATCTTCAGTTACCATCAAGAACGTGCAATCTTGGAACTTTTGTGCCGTTTTTGAATTATCCCTCATTATGTTCACTTTTTATTTACTGCCTTTTACAAGTTTTCACGGCTGGGTATTATTTGTGAAACAGCCACAATAATGCTGAGATGTATACCGCAGGTGAGGTGTCTGCGGTGGGGAACGACGAACGCGCTATTGCCCTTCCCGGGGAGCAACGCATTCACCACCACACCATGCCGGTCCTTCGTTTCGCATATCTCTCAGCTAGTTCTATGCTGAACAGCGGTCCAGAGTAAACATTGCGAATTTCAACTATAGCCTCAGCTTAACGGGGTTGAGTGTCGATTTGGGCTCTCAGATCAATCCCGTTGACGGGTGAATGCTGATGGCAGTAATCGATGGAGCTAGCTGAGAGCAAGGCAAAACGAAGGACCCGCATAATGTGGTGGCCGGAAAGGACAATAGCGTGTCCATTCCCCACCGCAGACACCTGCGAAACAACGGAGTTTCGGTTCATTCATTCATTCTTTCATTTATCAACCTTTCCAATGGCTCTCCGTAGTCCAAGCGAAGCGTTCCTGGAGCGAATGTCTATATTGTTACCGTTTATTGCAAAGTGTTACCAGGCATGAACACATCTCAAGAGTCGCGTGTAGTCCAGGAGCTAGAGGCGCTCTGCAATACACCTGAGAGCACCAAGCCTTCCATTTCTTCGAGGTCGGAAACTTGGTACCGAACTGGTCTGGAAGGATAGCAGTACTGAGTAGACACATCGGTAGTCCACTGCGAGTCATTGTAAAGGCCAGATAAGCGTTAATATGCGTTAAATCAATGATGCTTAATGAAGTCCAGTACACGGCGCATCCCTCAAGGATTGATCAACAGTGAGAGCTTTATTCTCTTTTTACCACCTCGTCCTTAGAAGTTATTGAAAGTTTCAATTATTCAGTTAATGAAAAATTTTCAGAAAACGAACATATTCAGGAATACATTTAGCACGAATTTGTCAGGTGATTTGAAAATTTCGGAAATGATCGAAACGATAAGCGGATGAAAAAAAGAATAAAAAATAAAAAGATGGAAAAATTTACTGCGTTACCTCATCGCACCCCGCACATCTCGGATATTGCTGATCAGCGAAATGTCGCCCACAATAATACTTGCCTAGACGACAAAATAACAAAAAAGGGTACTCTGCCACTAAAACTGAGACTAATCAATTCTTCTCAGAGGAAACAGCTATTATTAAAGTTAGTTGAACGAATTCAACTACTACAATGAAAGATTGTTTAATCTTTTAACCTTGAAAGTGAAAATACAGCATGTCAACGAGAAGCTGATTGCATTCAGCACATCGGAAGCAATTCGGATGCCACATTTCCTAGAATGAGTGCTAACTTTAAATGATGAAACCACCAAAATACTAAAATATTTAAAACTGTAAATAGTTACCACTATAAAAAATAAAAATAATCAATTTTGGTGGTAAAAAAAACTTTCATGGCCTACATGAAGGGCTTTTCTTCTAGTGTCCAGCAACTGCTATTCGTTCACTACCTGTTCGTGGCACCACCTTTCGTCGGCTATCGAATGCCGTGAACAGTAGGGACTTCACCTACCAACGACCTCCAAGCAGGAAAACAGCTTGTAGTTTCCAATCGGAAGCATAAACAGGATTCATCGATTTAGGAGTCCCGGCAATGAATCACAAACAGAAAAATGATGGCGCTCTGACGAGGCCACATCACGGCTATTGAGACTGACGAGAAGAAAACCACAAATTACCAGTGAAATAATCCTACTGTTGCTTGCATAATCAAGTTCTTATGACTTCTGAAGAAAGCGCACCAAGAAATCCAGGTAAATCCCGAATGCAGATTCCTAACATATTCCATTTGATTAAAAAATTTTATGTTTTGTCAAGCGCGTTTCAGCTGTAAAAGCAGATTTGTTTAATCATTTTTGTTCTCAGAATTTCAATATTAACACGTCTAAAATAAATCACATAATGGCTAAAGCACTACTGACACGATTCTCCCACCGGAATGAAAAGTTGGCGCTTTGGTATCAGTTGCTGTCTCACTGCCAACCCTATCGTTTGTGCAAAAATACTCGCGAACTATCTAGAGATTGATTAGTTTGAGGACTCTTCTTAAGCCTTGCCAAAGAATTTATGTCTAATCAGGAAGCTCCGTTAATCGACCTCCAGCCGCTAATGTAGTGTAGATAGGTAGAGGATTATTTTTATCTGCTCCAAAGTTAAGGAGATGGACAAACGTTGTCAGTTATTGAATGAACAATCAGTGAACATTAAATTTACTCAGGAGAAACTGGCTTCCATTGTTGGAAGCTCAAATTAACCTACCCAAAAATGGTTACATCACCAAACGGTGAAGAAAGCGAAGTAGCAAAAGCAAATTAGTTCACTACCTCTCTTCTCTGCACTGACAAAAATGGCCTCTATGAGAAACATGTTTCGAATGGTCACCAGTGTGTGCACAAGAAGAGAGTAGAAGAGAGAATTTTGTTTCTAAAAAAAAATACGCTTGGAATAGGCACGGAAAATAGCCATTTCCAATGGATATGAAACGTTAGTTCCTCGTAATATGTTTGGAGGAAGAACCACGCCCTCAAACGATATCTCTAGCGAAAATAAGGTTGCTCTGCCCGTGATTTGCAACGAAATAAGCTTAGCTATAAAACGTTGCTTGAAAACGGCGGATCCAGAGAAATCGGTACCAGTGCGTGAATTATGGCCGACGACTCTACGACGCCAGCTTATTCGTTATCGTTTATATAATTGTCTAAGCGAAAAGTACATTTGCATCTGTAACGGTAGAGACGGTGATTGCCTGGGTTCCGGTATGGTCTATCCGATCTCTTGTAAAGAGTGCAGGGACGGACACATTGGCTAATGGGGTAAGCCACTATGTGTGCGCATAAAAGAACACATAGGAAGTAAGTTAAAAATATTCCACAAGGCACGAACTGGACAAAGCGACATCATAAAGGAAACTTTGAATTACAAGCGACTATCCCGGCGTAGGAATCGAAAACATCGCAGAACTCTTAAAGTATTTTGAGCAAATTCCAAAAACCTAAAAATGAGCCGCAGATAAGAACGCTTCACTATCGCGTGGAATCTCGCACAATATCCCAGATTGATATTTTAATGTGAGAAAGGCGCATTATCCATCCCTGTGAACTCTGCTCGATTGGTCTCCACGTGAAACACTCAGTGGAACATTCGCGATGATCGTGCGAAGAAGCTGGTTTATTCTGATGCGATTAAACGTTAGGTACTGTTGCATTTCCGCAAGGTTGTTTGACTGAGTAGACTGCAGTCTACTTGACTTCCACTCTTTCCATCTCTGAAGAAGACGAAATCCACCAAAGCGTCAGCTATTTTAGATAAACAAAGAGCAGTCTACCCTTCCAGGTCTGAAGAAGGCGATTTTGCCGAAATGTCAGCTACGATTGTATTGTATGTGTGTTATTGTATGCAAGTAAACATATGCTGTTTGACAACCTCGCGATTGCTGAAAGAGAAAACGACGATTTCATAATCCAATGCCGAAGTTAATAGAAAGTCGATCCAGAGTACTATTAAAAGAGCATAGTAACAAACTGTTCGTGGTTGTCAAGAAAAAGCGAGTTAGGAGAAATCTATACTATTTCATCTACGCAGTAGGGAAAAAACGTTTAAGCCGCTAAGTATTTGTATTGTTGCAGCAGAAAAACTGCAATATTCTCAACAGTAGCCACAGTGTCTCTGGTGTTTTATCTGCACAGAAACAGCAAAATTGCCTACGGAACCAATGAGACAAATCAACTTGCTGCAGTAACAGGTTTTGTTAACTACATTGTGTAGAAAGTAGCTTTCCTCCCAAAGTTTTAAAGTGCCATCGTGGCTAAGATGTGTTCCTGAGTGTCGGAGTGCGATGCACAGCGGAGATTCGTCCCCCGGCACGGCCTCCCAATCTGAGGAGGCATTTTCATCAAGAAGTCGAGCTAAGAGTACTCAATACCAGCGTCCACCACCGCCTTGGTATTAAACCAGTCGCATAGTGGCAAATATACCCCTGAGGCAGGCTTTAGTTCGGATGACCTCAAGACTCCAGGAAACCACAATGGCTAAATTAGAAAAACTCCGAAAACTGGAAATTGTACTAGGACCCGCACAACCAGTGAGGACGGGTCAACCAAGTATTCAAGCATATTGTGTAAAAAGTAGCCTTGGCAGATAAAACCATGTACAGTCTCAATGATGGTAAAGCTGTAGATTTAGTTCAGAAGATGTCGCAAAGGATGCTTAAGCACCAATGGAGAAAACAACCGAGAAAAGACTCATACATAACTCGCATAGGCTGAGGTGTTCCAGAGCGACTTGTATGAGTCATATGTGCTTTACATCGTTGTGCACGTGTTTAAATGGAATAGTTAACAAACCCACGCCCTTTGATCCATGATCCGTTTTGATGCCAACGTCACCAACTGGAATCGTGGCTGCACATGATTTGCACTTCTAAACGAATTCCTTCATACGGACAATGAGGGACATTTGATAGCTTTTCATAACTATGAAGAATGCACAAATTTCAAGAAACTTGTGAATTTAGCAAGAATTTTTTTACATCGCCTCAGTTTCTGACAAACTCGATGAAACTGAGTAAATTTGTAAAGTATGCAAATAAAGCGGATTATTGGATCTTTGTAGGGCGCGTGTGGTGCAGTGGTTGGAGGCGCCACTGCGGCATTCACGTGGAATCGATTCCTGCGCCCATGGCCCACCAAGCCTTCCATCCCTCCGCGGTCGGCGAATTCGTACCAGACTCGTCTGGGAGGATAGCAGCACTGGCTCGATACATCGGCAGGTCACCGCAAGTCATTGTAAAGACCAGATATGCATTCAATCACCTCCAACGATACTTAATGAAGTCGAATGCATGGCGCATCCCTTAGAGATTGATCAACGTCGAGAGCTATATCCTATATATATAGATCTATTGGATCTTTGTAAAATAAAGGCTCTAAGCTCACCACAGTTTCTAAAGAGATTTCGCCCATATTATTTGTAAGATCATCGAGTTCACTGGTTTCGGATCGAGGAGCACCTCTTTTCGATGTAACTTCCTGCACTTGACCGACTCCTATCACCTAAAATGAAAGTTTGTTCTAAAGTTGATCTTTATAGTTTTAAAGGCTTCAAAATAGTTGCTGTAAAAGTAGAAGCAACTGTCTATTACAAATTACGTTCAGCACAAAACTGATGCTCCTCTTTCGTCTTAACAATTCAGTCTGCATAAGGAACGTAGAGGAAAGAGCAACGCGAGATGAATAGTCGGTGAGATGCTTCAAATAAGTTCAGAACGTACATGCTTGCGAACATTCTCCACAAATCGACGTAGCATTTCCTTACCCTTCTCATCAGCGAATCTAGCATCTTCAACGTTGCAATCATAGAGTGGTAACTGAAAAATTTATTGTGCTAAGTAACAATATGGAATGTTTTCTCATCGTAGAAATCTAAAGTTGCTAAATCGAGGTTACGAGAAACTCTAAGAAATCACAGTTCTTCGTGACACTAAATGAGACATGCGTAGTTTTACGCCGGACCTCTTAGTTGTAAATGAGAAGGCAACAATCACACTTATTTGTTCTTTCCTGATTACTCTTTCTCTTTCAGTTCTAAAACGCACTAGTGGAAGTTTTAAAAATTCAATCTCCTAGAACTGCAATCGAGAATTCGCTCTTAAGTGAAAGAAGTCATTTAAACGGAAGTTAGACGTCTACCAATATTTTATCGAAAACTTATGTTTTTACGGAAAAAATTAAGTTGATCAACATGGAAATGGAAGTGATGTGGACATCAGCAAGGATGTTGCAATGATGAAAGTAGACGACACCGATGCACACCGATTGATAGGGTCATTGATAGAGTCAACTACTTGTTCAATACAACTTGAACCAATATTTATATTTCGTTATGTTGTTTATGTATTTATATTTTAAAATTAATGTTTCTATTGTATATATGTCTGTTATTATTTGTTATTTGCAAGTTTTTCGTACGATCATTGTACCGCGAGTCATTGTAAAGGCCAGATATGCATTCAATCACCTCCAGCGATGCTTAATGAAGTCGAATGCATGGCGCATCCCTCAGAGATTGATCAACGCCGAGAGCTTTATCCTTTATCCTTTAAGTTTTTCGTAATAAAAAATACTGTAAAGCAGTGCGAACTCTGTGGAGCAGAGGTTAAAAATTTACCGTAGCATACAAATGCTAGTGGATTCGATTCTAATTCCTGGCTATCCAAGTCCTACATACTTTCAGAATTGGCAAATTGGCTCCACGCTACTCTGGGAAAGAGGAGAAAAGAACACTGTACTAATACATCAACTGGTCGTAACAAATCGACTGTATAGGTCGAATATTCACTCAATTTCCTCATCGATATCTATGATTGGAGGTTATTGCATGACGAATTTACAATGGATTAATCAAAAAGATAGCGTTAAGAATTCAAATAGCCGAAAGGAACGAGATCTATAGGACGACCAAAAATGAGAAACATACCTGATATTGTAGTCGAAATTTTCGATTTTGCTCACCAACTGAGCCGACAATTGGGCGTTCTTGTTCGGGAAGCGCCAGCATATAGCGTTCGACTAGCGATTTATCCGGGACCGGAACCCAGCTGTACTCGGTTACCGTCTGAATAGAGCTATATGTCAAATTAGGAAAAGAGAATATACGGTTAAAAGAAACAGGATTGATGGAAACCTAAGAATTTGTCAGGCTAACATAAAAACATAAAGGAAACGACATGAGAACAGAATTAGCTTTTTATATAGTAGAGCTGACACGAGGTTATACAAACTTTTATTCGACTAACGTCTCTGTGCCTTCTCATTCCTCAGAGCTGCATTGATTTGGGTCGATAGTTCACAAGGTGCCCTTAGATCGAGTCGAATCACCCGGATTGGGCCTCATGGCAACTAATAGTGCATAGGCTACGTGCCAACAAATGAAATACTGAACTGCAAGAAGACGTAGTACTGCCCGCCAAGATGCAGATCACATTGGATGGCGAGAATCGATCAACATCGATCTAATTCAAAAAGCACCGCTGAGTGAAGCTCCTCATTCCAGTGGTGCTCCCATCACTGGTTTTAACTCGATGCGACAACGAACTCCTAGATCGCGACAAAGGCCAGCTGTGGACCATCGACTTGGACCAACGTGGCTCTAAAGAAGGCGAAGGTTTTGAAACGTCAGCGAAATAAAAGCTTATGCCAGCCTCATGTTAGCTCAATAATGTAGAAAAGTATTGAAAATCGTTATTGAGGCTAATCAAAGTCGGTTATTCAGATATCAATAAAACATAACTGTTTAGATCATTGCTGACAAGTAGTATCTTAACTCGTAGTTAACTTCCTTAAATGAAATAAAAAATCATCATCTAGAGAGATAGTGGTTTGCGCTTACTTATTCTCCCAAACATCTCAACGGTTTACCACTTCAGCGTAAGCTGGGAGGTGTTCCTGGATGTCGGGCTGCCAAAAACAGCGGGGCAATCCACCCCCTGGCAGGGTCTTTCAAGCTGAGAAGGAGTCCGGCATTTCCATGAAGAAGTTCAACTATAAGTAAACCAATACCAAGATTCTTCACCTTCCTAGTACCCAACTAATCGCATGGTGGCAAATCTCCCTCTGATCCACAAAGGCGGAGACAGCTTGTGGTGGTGAAGACCTGAAGCAGACTTTGGCTAGAATGACCTCACACCAGGGAACCACAGTGGATAAACCAGCAAAACTCCGCAAAAAATAGACACTATGCTGGGGCACGCACAATCAATGACGACGAAATATCTAAGTATCCAAGTAAGTACTCTCCCAAAATAGACGCAACGATGCTCTTGAAAGTGTCTACAAAATCCTACAATGCACCCTTTATTATAAAAATGTTTAGAACTGAAATTTACAAATGACTCAAAAAACTCAAGAGTTTTAAAAGTTCGGACGCAAATATGACGTCAACGGTAATCATCAATGACTTGTTCACAAACGTTGTTATGACAAGTTAGACGAAATCCCATTTGTAATTCAATCGCTTCACTTTTGTTTTCGAAATGAATCCCGGTAACATAAAGCACGAAAAAGAAAAGGTCGTTCTGCGGAACTGATTAAGAAGAAAGTAGATCAAAAGAAATTTAATTTTGGTAGAATGACAAAATTTAGTGACTAAGTGTCTTGTGGATCAAAACGTTTAGATTTCGAAAGTTAAATTTTATTTTTTCTGTTCTGTAAGCCAAGCAGTCGAAGATAAGGTGGGCCGGACACGTAATGCGTATGAATGATAACCGATGGACAGGAGCTGTTAGTGACTGAATTCCTCGGAATGCCAAACGTACTGCAGGAAGACCACCGACCCGATGGTCAGAGTTCTTCACGAAAGGCCTGGAAGAAAGATATGATGCTCGACGAGTCCCTAAAGCGAGGAGAACCCACTGGGCTACTCTTGCCCGCGATAGGGAAAAATGGAGGATTTACTGGCGCCCGCTCGAGTCACTCGACGATCGACGGGACTACAGGTGATACAGGTGACAGGTGATAGATTTTATTTAACAATGTTAATAGTACGACAACGTACATGCAAGAGTCACATGTGACTCGTGCAATCCACAATTTGTTACATAAGACTACAGAGAAATATAGCTCACGAAAATTTGCTACGGCCAGATCTTTAAGTAACGACTTTTCCCGTTTCGTTAATATTTAAACTAACCAAACAAAGAAAAATTAGGATGAGGTTATGAAGACCTCTTTCTCGAAAAGAAATCGCTTCCTAAGTGCACGTCTTTAAAAAACACTTTAAATGAAATAAACTATTCTTCGAGCGTTTTTCCTTAAGTTGAACCTAAATTCTTGTATTATGACCGCATTGTAATTTACCTTTCTGGTGCCTTTGTCGTTTTCCACCTTAAAATTATAAGCAGCTGTCGGAAGTGTTCGGTCCTGTAAAATGAATTGAAATAAAGATCATGGAATAGGATCTAAATGCAAAGCATTTATTATTAATATAGTTTCTCTAGTAACTTAACTCAATTTAGTGTTTCAAAAAAGGAAGTATTCTTCCCAGAAGAAATCTTCAACTTCCGGTCAAGGACGTTCACGTGAGCTCATTATGAAGAAGATAAACGTTGTGTAAAAATCACTTCTAATTGATCAAATTGTAAATTAGAAGCAGAGAGATGTAGAAGAAAACGTAAGCTTTACTCCATATTGATTTTATCGATCCCTTTCCGATCTGTTTTAGGCGATTTCGTATTTGAATAAAAGTTCTCACCATACTGTCTGAATAGATTGATTCTATTTTGCTACTATTGCACACTATGCTACGACCGGTGAAAGTCGGCAGATTTTAATTATCATAGTAGACTATTCGTCGTGATGGGGCGTGTGCAGTGCAGTATTTATAAGTGTCTTGTGAGGCATGTGATCATCAGTTCTATCTCATGCCTAAGCTAACCACTTCCAGCACTTCACCGACGTAGGACGGTTGGTAAAAAAAAAAAGCAAAAATGCTTGTTTGATACATCATTTGGCCATTGGTAGTCAAGTCATAAACCAAATATGCCCTGAATCACCTCTACACTGCTACGAATGGAATCGGGTGTATGGCGGATCACAGCCGAACGCCTTATCGTTCATGGGAACAGGTTTCAAAAAAGACGAATATTGTAGAATTTCGTCCACCTTTGAGCGACAAAACATCATTAAAATCAAATTAAAGTGAATTGAAAATGGCATTGCTAGAGTAGATGCAAGGTACTGTGCCACTTTCTCCGGTTCTCTTACACGGCGGTGGACGGTGGTGTGAATAATGATCGAACAGCAAACATTCGTTGACACTGTGGTGAAAAATAGTTCGTGATTGAGCATAACTTTCATATCATTCATCTCTATTGACATTTCTTCATGTAGTTTCTTCAACTTATTGACCTTGACCAGCTCTCTAATTGATTCTGAGATTGAGAGGAAAGATTTTTTATGTCACTTTCATAGTTCTCTACTTTTTTTTTTATCAAATCGTATTAAATTATTCTGTTTTCCAATATTTACAAACAAATAAATAAACAGTACTCTAACGACTTTTTGAGCGACTGATTTACTCATTATATTTTGGCATTTATACATCATTATTTAAGATAGTTATTGATTGGTGAAGAGAAAAAGCCGTACAACCCTCTACACTCTGTTCTAACGATTTTCACTTTTCCCTCCATCCTTTGATAGTCCATGGTACGGACAATAAAACAAAGCAAAAATAACTTTCAAAATTGTTGAACAAGAACTCTGAAGACTATAACATATCTATTAAGCATATAAATCACTTTTTCTACAATCATCTCATTTAAACATTTAATATATAAACTACTACGTCTACATTCACCTCGACAAACGACACTCTCCGATGTGGGCTGATTTTATGCGATGATGAGTCAGAGGAAGTTGAGCTGTGCAACGACGACTGTTCACCGATAGCCCGAAGTTTAAGCGATTCAGCTAACTTGGTCTCGAAATGATCTTTTGCGTGAAACAATCGTCCTATAATTATCTTTTTTATGGTGTTCCAATGGTCTCCCATACATTTTGTTCCTCTACTTGTTAGCGCAGGATGTGTGTGGTGCAGTGGTTAGCGATAATCAGAAATAGACAGGTGATCATTGGTTTAATAATGGCCTCACGCTAAAGAACTCTTCTAATCTTTCAGAAACGAGAGATTGGTAGATTCGTGGCAGATCTGTCTGCGAAAATAGAAGACCACTCACATGGTACAGCGGTAGGCCAATACAATCATTGAATAAGAGCAACATGCATGCGGTCACTTCCAGGAACAGAGAGGAATGTATAGCCGTTCTCTGCATGGAATGGTCAACGCCAAAATGCCGAAAATTTAACCATTTTATCCTTTTAGCTATGACCACCACTTCGCCTTAAAGTTTTCTTTAGCACATGAGAGGTTCACCTACAATTAAGAAGGAAGAATCAGAAGGTTATTACGACATGTAAACTACTGATGGCCGCGAATGCATAAATAATAGTCCGTTTCTCATTAGGAGAGAAATGCCAACAGCATCACGTCACCTCGCCATTCATAACAATTGTAGAAGTACAAGGAGCCTTACTTCATTCAGCCTTACTGATGAGAATTTTCGATTTGCCCTCGAGATCCATGGAAAGCGTAAAGTTTTTGGAGATTCCAAAATTCTCAGTCCAGATGAGTCACCTTATTTTTATACGATCCGACATTACATATCATATTGTGAGGATCCTAACACTTTTCGTATACGATTCGTTTCCTCGCATCCACCACTCATGAAGGACTTCGAACATTTTACATGTGGGCACGGTTCTTACTTGACGATGTTCGTCTTCTTTATGAACGTCGTAGAACGTTGAGTGCTGGTCGAGTTAGTTCTCTTTGGAATCCTGGGATAGCCATTCGAAGGCCTTCAAAAGTGGATTAGAGAAAGTGAGCCTATCCTAGACAAGTCTGATACCAATTTGTCGATCGTGATGGATGGAAATTTTGCGGCGACGGGAAGGAGTCGAAGAAAATCCTGAGTGGGTTGGCGTCTTTTGCATGCTGATCGCCATTAGCTTGCGTTGTCCGCTCCTGCTCGAATGGTGAAATTACCGAAAACATAGAATATACAAGAAAGCAACATTATGGAACACACAGTCGAAAAGACGATGATAGGAGCATTCCACACCACGCATGTGAGAAAAGAGATCCGAAGCTCCGATTCACATCACCGACCAAAAATCAAAGACGTCGCTTCGCACTCTAAATTATTGAAGGTAAGCCGGCATGAACACGCAGGAATGACAACTGATGAACAAACGCTGTTAGATACAGATGATGTTAAAAAAAAAAATTGCGAATGCTGTGAACATACAGTTTAAAACACCTTGTTGTCCCCTTAATAATTTACCACCCAGCACGATAGAAAGATATTTCTGGGCGTCGAAAAGTTTGCAGACAGTTTGCTACGCCCACGGTCATCCATTATAAGCATGGCTACACTTCTATCCGCAAGCTCAACTAAGAAAAAACTGAATCAATGCCACTAGGAGCCACCGTCGACCTAGCAGAAACCTTCTCAAATTCACAACAGTTGGTGACCATATTTACTGACATATTCCTAACATTTTGTATGACTACCATGAGTCATCAAAAAATAATCAGGTTTAAAAAAAACGATTAAACGGCAAAATACTGGTCACATGGGTAACTTAATACACTCTACGTTTGCTATGAAAGGATGCTGTATAAACGAATCAACAAATCTTACAAAATATTTACTAACAAATTCATTTAGCTCACACACGAAAATAAGCGGCTTTATCGCAAAAGGTTTCGTATGCTCCAGAAAAATAATTTAAAAAACAGAGTGGAGCTTTCAACTGCTTTGAACTGACTGAACTTAAATATAACTTATAACTATGGCTTATATGATAAACTTATTTTCTCATTATGTTGTTAAATCGTTGAGCTTACACGCAAGAAGACCACCGACCCGGTGGTCAAAGTTCTTCACGAAGAGCCTGGAAGAAACATATGATGCTCGACGAGTCCCTAGAGCGAGCAGAACCCACTGGGCTACTTCTGCACGCGACAAGAAAAAATGGAGGATTTACTGGTACCCGCTCGAGTCACTCGACGATCAACGGGACTACAGGTGATGCAGGTGATTTCGACAAACGTTTCGACGTCTCCGTTCTCATTCATGCGATGTTCACTGAAGAAAATCTCGTCTCGATACGACGACGAAGAGGCCACCTCGAGATAACGAATAACTGTGAACCACGACACGGATCATCGGCTCTGATAAAGACGAAGACGTCGAAACGTTAGTCGAAATAAATCTATTTATCAGCTTAGTGTAAGCTCAACAATTTTAGTGCATGTTGAGTACTTCAGTACCGAGCTTAAATGGCGGTTGGTTTAAAAACTATTTTCCACTATGTATTCTTTCTTTAATGAGCTTACACGAGGTTGATAATAATATTTATTATCGGCTAACATTTCGACATCTTCGTCCTGTACAACATCCTGACGTCTTTTCTTCGTTCATTCCTGAACATATACTGAAACTAATTTTACTGTTGCTTAAACCCATTGCGTTTTGATAAATCAGGATGCGATCTGCTGGACAATTAAAAAGATCGCCACTTGGAATAGGATAACAATTAGAAACACATAGATAGCAGAGTAGCTTGAGATTTTGAGAATGTTTGATTACATTCAACAGCAGATGACGTGTCTATACATTACGTATAGGCTCATCATTTCTTCCATTCCATTCGTTGTTACGCAACTGTGCTATCTATGGAGATGGTCGTGCTTGCTTGTTGTTTCAGCTGGCACTTTTTCCTTCTCGTCGGCATGAATACTGTTCCACCGTGGTTTTCATAAGACTACGACGATTCCCGTGCTATTGCGTTCCTATACCCTGACCACAAACAATTCTAAGTTTGTGAATCGATTCAAACCTTTGAGAATGGGATCCTCAAATGATAGCAGCGATTCCTGAGAGTAGTGCACTAACAAATCGAACGGATCGAACATGAAGTGAGTGACAGGCTGAGTTTCTTTCAATAATAATACGAAAAAGATCCAATAATCAATTAAACGGAGACAAATTTACAAGAGAAGGAAACATTTGGAGGTAATACAAGAAATGCGGAGAATGTGAAATATTTCATATATTTGCGAAGTAGTGAACCCCACACAGTGACTGATAAAATTCTGGTTACTGGAAGATTAACAAGCAGCCTTATTCTGAAAGAAGTGGTGATTTATTCCTCAAACGTTTTAGATAAGCATGGAAAGCTTACCAATAATGATTTGACCGTAATCAGAATGGTTCGGTAGCTGCACGTCGTGCTCATCCATGCGACAACCACAATTTTTGCACAGTTTCCTAAATTCGAATCACAGATAACACGAAAATAATCAAGACTGGATTAATATCTGTCGAAATGATTTCCACAACCGCTTTAAAAATCCTTGATGACGAACGGCTGTGGTGTGTACAATAACTTTAAGCGGTCAGCTATCTGATAGGAGACGCATGAACTATTTAATTGTCGAAGGCTCTGTGCCGAAAAAGTGAGCCTGGGTCTCACAACAAAACTGTGTTAAGGGAGAAGGTTAATATATGTAAGCGATACAGAAGCTTGTCTACCTTTGTGCTGTTCATTTCGGTGAATATTATCATGGAAAATTTCTAACAAAAAAATTGAGAGGTGCTCACCTCGCGTTTGCTCAACAAGAATACAAAGAATTACTTGATCAATGCCGAGGTTAATAGAAAGTCGGTCGTGAAAATATGAGAGACGGTTATTTACTGTGGTGATCGCAATCGGTACTTCTCATGAATGTTATTGTGTCCCAGACGATGAATATTGTGGCAGTCATTGTTTGCACAGAAGAAGATGTAACAAACTGAATGTTTCATTTCATAATGGTACGTTTAGCACATTCGCCACTATATGCATAGATCTCAATGCGTAAGACGTAAAAACGATTCCGCTTTCAAGTTCAAACTAACACATGCCATAGCGAACGTTATTACTTTTAAAGGACCCGTCTCTCATATCAACTACGCAGATCCTTTCATTTTTAACACCCGCTTCATTTTCTTTTTTCTATCATCCACGAAGGCCTTCCAAATCTTTCTTGTGGCTTCGACTGGCGTTCGACAGTTCTGATTTCATCATAAATGTCGTTGAATGCTGATCGAGCCGATTCTCCGTAGAGTCCTGAGAGAGCTGAGCTAAAGCGTTCTCTGTTGTACTGCAAAGAGGGAACAGTTCCAAGAAAAGTTCGGTCGCAGCGTAGTCGAACAATAATTGGGCTTGTGATGATATTGCGTTGGAATCGGAATAGAGCTTGTGATGATCTTCGTAACTAACACTTGCTACCTGCTCATAGTAAACTTTGTTAATTGGATTAAGAACCATTACAATCCACAGATCTTTGCCCACAAAATGTGAGCCTCGCTATTAAACCAAAATAAAAAACTGATTTCGTGAAGCTCGCGAAACGATTTTTTCCTTCTCATTTTTTCGCACGAAAGCTACTTTTTGAATAAGGGAGCAGCGGAACAAGAGAGATTTCACGCAGCAGAACACAGTGGTGTTCTTCATTGCATAGTTGATCATGCAGCTACCGCGTTTGTGCGGAAAATTTTAAAAACCAAGCTTCGTTTTCAAATTTTTGACAATTTTTTCTACATAAGCTTAAAATTCAAAAAATGTTTTTTAAAAAAGTTTATATATACATATATATGCGTACACAAGCCCTTGGAGTAAGAATGCGTGTGGAGCAGCGATCGGAGGCGGCCTGCACTACATATGAGATAGATCCGAGCACCTATGGCTCACTAAGCTTTCAATCCCTACACGGTCGGAAAATTGGTGCCAAACTTGTGTGGAAGGATAGGAGCACTAGCTTGATACATCTGTAGGTCACCGCTAATCACTGTAAATGTCAGATATGCATTCAATCACCACCTCCAAATAATGCTTAAAGAAGTCGAATGCATGGTACATCCATCCATTAATGGGAGACGTTATCACCTGTTGTCGAAAAACTATTAAACGCGACGTAGGCATCTGGTCTCGAACTTGGGTAATTAAACCCCCTATTATAATTAAACCACTACACTGTTCAGAAATAAATGAGCGCTTAAAAATATGTATTGTTTTAAAGCATTTTTTATCAATCAAATATTCTTTGCACTTTAAAATTTTGAATATCATTAGACCGTTTAGTTTGTGCTCTCTCAAATCATTTCTTTATATTTTGTCTTCAACAAAATCATCGCTTTCAAAGCTCCGGAATTTTACGAGATTGGAATAAATAAACGTGTGCCTCGTTGGCAGAAATGTGTACATTCAAATGGCTTTTATTTTGATTGATAAAGTTTTGTTTAGAGAAATTTATGACATTTTAAATAATATAGCTATAAACGCTCATTTATTTCTAAACGGCCTAATAGTATCATCACGAAAATGTTGAAGAAGAAGGAAGAATACAGATACATGTTTTCATAAGTCTCAGCTAAACGCCAGTTTGTTGCCTAAAAACTAAGTAACGACTTTCTTAAACCAAATAATTACCAATTGAAGGAGAACAGAAGCAAAATTCGCATAAATCGGTCTACTAGTTCCAATTCGGTTGATATGCATAGCAAAACAAAAGGAACTCAGGGCAAAATACCAAGAGAGTAAGAAAATTTATCAATGAAGGACTACAAGAGGAGTTCTTGTAAACTTCTCGAGTTTGCATGCATTTCTTAGGAAATCTCATCTTTTTACCGGCGGGTAGTTCAGTGGTTAGGCGTACTCTGTAGCACATACCGAGTCGTTGATTCGATCCCTAGCACCGAGCAAGTAAATGCTCTCTTCAAAATTCGAAATTGATTTAAAGTTAGTCTCTGAGAATAAACACACATATTACAGACCAATAGGCTGCCAAAACTTATTCTGCAGACTACATATGCATTCAATTACCCCTACGTTGCTGAACACATACATGACCAATGTTGATTTCCCGAAGGGCAAATAAGCCACCAACTCCTCGATTTTAACCCGTAAGGTGCTAGTTCTTTTTTTCGAAAATAAATGATAAATTTTCGACAGTTAAAGGACTTATTCAGTGAACACCATAAACAATAGAAGACACATTGCATTATATCAGTACTGCAAATCATTCTTTCACAGGAGAGTATTATGTGAAACACAATTACCTGCTGAAATATGAACAAAACTCGGAGCCTCATGTGCGTTTCAAACACGCGATTACCCTTTCCAGAGACTCACGTGCTATCCACTGCACCAACCGCGACTCTTGTTCTGTCTTTTCTCTTAGCCTTTCCTTTTCTTGAATCTTGCATACCCCACATAAGAAAACGTTAGTTTACTAATAATTCCTGATAACTTTAGATAACTAGTAAACTTACGAAGTTCAAAACAAGACAAACTTGCAAAAGGGACTTAGTTCCACCTCTCGATCTGTCCTGTGTATATTACAGGGCCCATTCAACCACCACGCCAAAGAGGCCATAAAAATCAGATGTTTAGAGACGATTTTAAATGCAATATTTTTATTTTGGAAACATCAGAAAAAAACGGACGTATCGAATATGACCTCCAAACATTAGTGACATTGTGAAGTTTGGCGACCAAACACTCCAAGATTGCATGGATGCAGAAAAAACCACCTATTTTCACAAATTAAGGAGTTGATTGAGCTTTTTCGCGTCGTCACGCATTAAATTCAATAACATTACTCTCACAGATAAATTGGCTCACCTCCAAAAGTGCAGATCGAGTCCAGAACAGTCACATTTGCGACACAATGATCCCTGACCGACCTCATGTGCCAACACATGCTATAATTCACTCGTATAAAAAGATGTCCTTGCTTTATCATCGAAATGGTTACGCATTGGGCTCCAGTAAAATTTCATTTTTTCGGCTTGCTACTCAAGTTTAGCTAAATATTGGAACGAAATGCATTAGAATGGACCAAACTCGAGAAGAATCATGTGACCAAGCCAGTTTCCGAAAACCAGCAGGAGTGTGTGCGTGTGTTGTGTGTGTATGTGTATGTGTATGTGTGTGTGTGTGTGTATGTGTGTGTGTGTGCGTGTGTGTGTGTGTGTGTGTGGGTGTGTGTGTGGGTGTGTGTGTGTGTGTGTGGTGTGTACACAATGCAAAATATAAAGGATAAAGGACAAAGCTCTCGACTTTGATCAATCCCTGAGGGATGCGCCATGCATTCGACGTCATTAAGCATCGTTGGAGGCGATTGAATGCATACCTGGCCTTTACAGTGACTCGCGGTGGCCTGTCGATGTATCGAGCCAGTGCTGCTATCTTCCCAGACAAGTCTGGTACCAATTTGCCGACCCCGGAGGGATGGAAGCCTTGGTGGGCCCTTGGCGCATTCCACGTGCGTGTCGCAGTGGCGCCTCCAGGACGAATATATCAGCGAAACGGGTAGATCACACCGCATTCGCATAAAAGAACACCTAGCCGGTAAACTTAAACCAAATGATGATGGTGCGATGATCCACCCAATGATGGTGTGCGCTCTTTATTAGAATTGTGACCAAGTTTCTCACCATCTGAACCCATTTCTAAGGTAACTACGCTTAGGGTCGCATGTGGTCTACATGAACTTCAAGATAGGCTCTGCAAAAAAGCTAGGAATGAGGCGCTAAATAGGCGCGAACAACGACAAGTAGCGGCAATACCAGTACCACCATTTCCTCAACCGTTCTTTAGACAACAAGAGCCCAATAATGAAGTTGACGTTAATTTCGGACGTTTACTAATGCAACTTTCAAAGTCCTTAATCACTATCGCGTTAAGAGATACTGCTCCAACCTCACTAAAGTGGAAAAACGTGGTATGCAGGAGGTACGAGAGCTGATAAGATCGAGAAACATAAGACTATCTGTTAATGATAAAGGTGGAGAGTTCGTTGTAATTCCCCATCAGTTGGATGTTGAGATAACGGAAAAGCACCTCACCTTGAAGACGCTTCCCTTCATCGTCCGTCGTCTAAGAAGGAATTTAAAAATCAATACCGAAAGTTAAACAACGAATGGGTTAAAATGGCAAGTGCGACTGGGTTAAAGCCATCAGTTATTTCTCATTTCAAAGTTGACCTACTAACATGTCCAGTCCTGTACTTTCTTATAAAAAATCCATAAGTTAGTATCCAGCGACGATCTCGTGTCTACCGATCCATCGCTATTTAAGGTCAGACCTGCGTGGACTAGCCAACGGATAGAATAACGTGGTTAATAACCCTAATAGGGCGCGTGTGGCGCAGTGGTTGGAGGCGCCACTGCGGCGCGCACGTGAAAATGCGCCCATGGCTCACCAAGCCTTCCATCCCTCCGGGGTCGGCAAATTGGTACCAGACTTGTCTGGGAGGATAGCAGCACTGGCTCGATACATCGGCCGGCCACCGCGAGTCATTGTAAAGGCCAGATATGCATTCAATCACCTCCAACGATGCTCAATGAAGTCGAATGCATGGCGCATCCCTCAGGGATTGATCAACGCCGAGAGCTTTATCCTTTATCCTTTTTTTAATAACCCTAATTAATACTTACCCAGCTGTTAAAGTACATTCCAGCCCATCTAACGAACACCCAAATGTCTTTAGATCGTCTACGTAACGCGCAACCCAACAACGGCCCACGTGATGAAGTCCTTCGACGTCAACGCCCTTTATACAAACGTGTCGAATGACTCCGCTATGAAAGCCATTCGCGAGATCCTTATACAACATGAAAGAGCAATAAAAATATATGGCTTGTAGATTCAGCAGTTGATGACACTCTTAAAGGAGTGCTTAAACTGTTCAATCTTCAGATGGTCCAGGAGGTAATACGCACAAATGAGTGGGTTGGCAATGCAACAAAGACAGGCACCAAGCTTTCCCATTGCATATATGTCTAAGGTGGAAGCACCAGTGATCGACCTCGAACCGTTACTGTAGATATATAGATGACTGCATGATCATTTGCTCAACACAAGAGAAAATTGACAAATGTTTCGAGTTGTTGAACGAACAGTTAGAGTATATTAAATTCACTCTAGAGAAACCACGAAAAAATTGGCTTCCATTTCTGAACGTGCAAATTAACATATTAGAAAACGGCTATACGTTACGAAATGATACCGAAAGCCAAGTAGCAAAAACACCTTGGTTCAATGCTTCTCCTCTCACCCCTCTCACACGAAAAGGGCCCTTGTGAGAAACAAACTTCGAACAGCTACCAACGTGTGCACAGGAAGGGAGCAGAGAGAGGAGTTGCGGAACTTGGCGCGGCAAATAGCATCTACCGTTTGGCTTACGTGACATTTCCAATCAGGTCTTTGAAAGCATTACAACGAAAAGAAAACTGAGTGATTTTATCAAAATATTTCATTTCAGTATATCCGAACAGTTAACATAAAAACTCTATCAGGAAATGTCAATTACCCTTTTAATCGTCTGAGCTCTGTCAAATCTCGAAAACCTAGAAACCAGCTGTCACTAATCGTTAAGCAAGAAGTGTGATTGTGCTATAAAAAAAATTACTAATCAGTCGTAATAGAATGGCTCTTTCAAGCTTCGCCATAATTCGCGCTAGAAAACATGTTTATCCCTGCCGCTTGATCGACTTGTCAGTGAACTCTGATTAGTTCCTATTTCGTGTTAAGCACTTTAACCTACCGCATTCGGCATGAAAGCATCTGTGAGCTCGTCGAATTCTCTCGCGTCAATCTGTACACACACAAGGATAACTCTCGTGTAAAAATTGAAATGACTTAATTGAAAACATACGGTACTCTCAGGAAGACAATGTCACCCACAAGCACTTGCAAATCAGCTTGCTGTTACAAAGAACAGAGCACTTTTACTAAAGACGTTTCGAATGAGTGGACAACCAAACATTGAGGGGTAACGAATAAAGATTTCGGCGTTGACCAATCTTTGCTCAGAGTGCTATACATTCGATCGCTTCAAGTATGGTTAGAAATGATTAAATGCATATTTAGCTTTGTACAGAGACTTTCGGCAGCTTAACGATGTACGAAATGCTGCTTTCCTCCTATAATCAGCTTGCTCTTACAAAGAACAGAGCACTTTTACTAAAGACGTTTCGAATGAGTGGACAACCAAACATTGAGGGGTAACGAATAAAGATTTCGGCGTTGACCAATCTTTGCTCAGAGTGCTATACATTCGATCGCTTCAAGTATGGTTAGAAATGATTAAATGCATATTTAGCTTTGTACAGAGACTTTCGGCAGCTTAACGATGTACGAAATGCTGCTTTCCTCCTATACACATTTGGTAATAATCGGTGGACTCTGGTAGGACGGAAAGTTTGCTGGGCCTGAGAAGCGGAATCGAACGAAAGATTAAAGATGAGTTTATTGCAAGGTACTTCTAACCATTGCTCTAACAGCGCTGTGGAATAGTATTGGACTTCAGATTGCATAAAGTGCAATTTACTAGATAGGGTATTCATAGTTTTTGTAATTTGAAAGGTGAATGGCTGTGCCAATCTATGATGCTATAATTAAAAAATTTTTTTCGTATTCTTGTTAAGCAAACGCGAGGTGTTATTTTTGCTCTTTATTCGCAAATAAGCTGACGTTTTGGCGGATTTCGCCTACCTGAGAGTCTAGAAAGGTCACGTTGACTGCAATCTACATGGCCAAACACCTCCATAACCAAACAGAGAAAACACTAAATCAGGATTTCAATCACGCAGAACACAGAGCTCTGCACACTCACCGCTTTCTATGAAGCTTCCATTGAGCATGTCGCGCGAAGACCAAACGCACAAATTTCACACGGAAGTGTAATATGCCCCTCCCATCAGAATAACAGGCTTACATGCTGCCCACTGCCACGCATGATAATGAGGCATTTTTTTTCCTGCGGTTAATTTTCAGATTTCTGCAATAATGGAGGATTTCCGAAACTTGGCACGGCAAATAGCCATCTCTAATGGCTATGAAACTGTAGCTCGTGATAGGTGTAGGAGATCTCCCAGGCTCCCAAACGACAACTCTAGTGATGAAAAGGTCCTATTTATCTTGCGCTTTATTTCAAATGAAGTAAGCGCAGCTATAAAACGCTGCTTGAGAAGGGCTCGTCTAGAGAATTCGGTAACGATAAATGAAATTCCACCGAGTAATCTAAGACGCCAGCTAGTACGTAACGCCTATATGACCGTCTTTCTGCAACGCAAAATTGCATAATTTGCCTTAATGGAAGGGAAAGTGATTGCATGAGTTCGGGTACAATTTATCTGATCTCTTGTAAAGTGTGCGGAGACGAATACGTTGGCGAAACGGGTAGACCACTCTGCATCCGTATAAAAGAACATCTAGTCGGTAAATTTAAAGTTGGATCAAGTATCCCACTGGGCACGCATAGGACACAGAGACATAACGGGGAAGATTTTGAAGTAGAGGTTACGATCCTCGCGCAAGAATCGGGAACACAAGCGCGTAAAACTCTCGAGGTATTCTGGATTAATTCCAAGAATCCGAAAATGAACCACAAGGAGGAATGTCTTATTATCATGCGTGACGTTGGGCAACATATAAGCCTGTTATTCTGGGAGAGGTACATCACACTTCCATGTGAATTCTACGCGGTTGGCCTCCACACGACATACTCAGTGGAAGCCTCATAGAAAGAGGTGAGTGTTCAGAGCTGTGTTCTACGTGATTGTAATCCTGCTTTAGTGTTTTCTCTGTTAGGTTATGCAGGCGTTTGACCATGTAGATTGCAGTCAACTTGACCTTTCCAGGCTCTGAGGAAGGCGAAATCCGCCGAAACGTAAGCTTGTACGCAAATAAAAAATAAAATAACACATCATGTTTGCTAAACAAAAGTAGAACGAATTAAACCAAATAGTCCACTCGGCACTGGAGGGAAGGAAGGCTTGGTGAACCATGTGCGTGAGGATCGATTCCACGTGTGTGCCGTAGTGGCGCCTCCAACCACTGCGCCACACGCGCCCTATAAAACGGCGGTAAGACCATAAAATGTGTACGAGGAGTTATCAAAAGTGATAGGAAAGAAGACGTTCAGAAGGCGTCTTATGAGAGCTTCGAATAAAAACAGCTAAAAATAAAGCAGATCAATAGAGTATACATCGCATTCGTAAGCCAGCAATAACTTATTCACTGAAAAGTTGAACACAAGTTGAACACGAATCTAGAGAATAAATCGAAGAGATCTAATTTGACAAATGCGCTCCTAGTATAATACGAACTAGAGGAATCCGAAGAAAAACTTCAGGAAAATCCATTTCCACACGCAATAGTCCTCTGGTTCTAAAGGTCCTACCCGGTGTGATACAAAGTACATGAAAAAACCTATCGATTTCACAACCTCGGATTAATTTTATGATAGCAAATTCTTCGTAGTAGCGATAATAAAATAATGTAGGATGACTACCATTTTACGATTAACTTCGATGTTATACAACTGAGTGCTCCAAGCATCATTGCTTCTGGCCAATGCCATTCAGTAGTTTATTGCCTCCAAATGTCGGAAACGAACATTCTGGACTCCCAAACTCTAATAATTTACTAATTTATTTATTGATACTATTAATGAATGCAAGCCACGGGTAGCGCAGTGGTAGAGGCCGCTCAATAATAGAAGCAAGGACACGTTCGACGACGTATGGAGCTCACTTAGCCTCCCATCCCATCGGGATAGCAAAGTTGATAGCAGACTTGTTTAGGAGAAGATCCCTCAAAATCTAAAAGCCTAGAAACTGCCTGAGATGTTGGATATTGAAGACTTAACCCAGCATTCAAAACCGTTCGTAAAGAACCCCCTCAAACTGCATCCGAACGCAAATCCAAAGATCTTCGTAGACGATGGATTCGAGTGAACTAATCGAATGAAAGAAGTGCTGAAATCGGCATGTTATGGAGTTGGGTCATAGAGAAATTGGGTAAAGTAAAAAATCTTCGAAGGCAATCAAAAAATATTTTTCAGGTGATCTTAAAAAAGTAGTTCTAATGGATGAAGATCGCGATATAAAGCGGTTTTATTTACGCGAACGTAAGCAGTACGACATTTCCATTTGATGCCTGGTTGAATGCAAACATAGACAGTGCAAAACGTGATGACCTTTCGCGCGACTACGTTCTAGCAAGAAGAAAAACAAAATAACCCAACTGCATCAAAATGTGGTGTTCGCCGTATTCCTTAAGCAAGCGAAGCTCAATGAGCAACTGTAGTGGAACAACGTAGATTCTACTGGTTGGTAGACAGATCCCATTCCACACTGAAAAAAGGCTGACTTCCTTCATTTAGGAAGCAGACTTTATAGCAAGGAGCAAGGTGTTTACGCGTTAGTTGAATGCAAACATAGACAGTGCAAAACGTGATGACCTTTCCCGCGACTACGTTCTAGCAAGAAGAAAAACAAAATAACCCAACTGCATCAAAATGTGGTGTTCGCCGTATTCCTTAAGCAAGCGAAGCTCAATGAGCAACTGTAGTGGAACAACGTAGATTCTACTGGTTGGTAGACAGATCCCATTCCACACTGAAAAAAGGCTGACTTCCTTCATTTAGGAAGCAGACTTTATAGCAAGGAGCAAGGTGTTTACGCGTTTTTCGTCACCGATTTACCAGATTGATCTTAGTGGGCAGGTGGCTAAAATCTCCTTGGAACCATAGGAGCAGCCTAGAGCTGAGAACACTTCTCACTCTATTACCGCAAATCTCTTGGGAACAAATCGACCGAAATGGAAATGAAGTGCCGTAGTCAATACTACACGGAAGACAAGTCGTTTATTAATCTGTACAAGATACCTTGAAGGCAATGAAGTATAAACGTGGCAAAAAAAATGTCAGAAGAACACCAAATAAGAACCTTGCAAGCTATAATACACATCCGAAAAGGATTCTTCCTTTAAACAATTTGCTACTAAGGAAAATAAACACATAAGAGCATAAACATAATACGAACTACTGAATGAATAAGAAACGATAAAAGAAGAAAAAACTTTCGAGCAAATGTTAAGTCGGCAATAAACACAAAACGGAGCGGTCCTTCGGGCAAAGTTTCATGAATAAAACCTCACGCATTGCTCAGTCGGAGACACTATCATGTCATGTCTGACGAAATCTTGCTTTGTGAATCGCTTCGATGTTCAAAAAAAAAAAAACTTTCCTCCATCAAAAAAAAGCGATGCATATAGGAAATAACAAAACTGCATTGAACTAGGACAAGCGGACAAGCACCTTGCCGGTAAGGATGTATCAATAATAGCGGATTTTACCCAATTCCATTTCACTTAGCAAATTATGAAGCGAGACATGTTATTGCCTAAAGTTGAAAGGCAAGGTTAGAATCAGCCAAGTACGGGATGAAATCAATTCATGTCGTTCGGGTTACATTACTTAGAAAGACCACAAAAGGTGCACAGAAACCTAAAATAACAGCGCGCAAAACAGTTGAGGTATTTTGGATATTTTGGATGAATTCCAAGAAACCAAAAGTGAGACGCAGAAAGAAGTGCTTTGTTATAGCGCGCGACCTCGCTTCATTCCCCAGGTTAATTTTTTGAGCTGAGCCAGGAATGTTCCACACCATGTAGGAGTTTGTGCGGTGGTCTCCACCAAAAACTGAAAGGCATCCAAGAACAAAGTAGTGAGTTTTGAACACACCAGTCATTGCTGTTTTACCCTGCTGCACCATCGAGACCGACTGCTTTGCCTTTCTCTGTCAGTTTTGGCGGCGCAATCAGCAATAATCCATCAACGGAAACAATTTGGGGAATATAAACAGACGTTGAACCCAGTTAGAGTAAAGCCGCAGTCCCGGAGACCACGGAAAAGGTGGTCGCGGGTTTGAAGGCGGTTTGGGGTTTCACAGTTTGCAAACATTTTAGCATCATTGTAGTTGTACTTCACATAATACTTTGCCATGAAAAAATAATAGGCAGTAAATGCAAAGGTTTCGAAGTATTGATACGCTTCATGCTAGCTAATAACAGCACCGACTTCTGCACGATGTGCGCGATGATATATGTCCGGAAGAAAAACAAGTAGTTATCTACGGACATTATCATTATATTCACCATCAGCATCGTGTATAAAAGGGCATCACTGAATGAGTGTGCCTCATTCGAGGAGATGGACCGCTGAAGAAGACCTGACTCGACACGAAGGCGAAGCCGCCACATCGAGGCGAATAACAAGCGTGGACCATCGACTCGGATCATCGGCTCTGATGAAGACGAAGACGTCGAAACGTTAGCCGATAATAAATATTATTGTCAACTTCGTGTAAATGCAAAGTTAAACAAAAAATAAATAGGAAAGATAAAATAATGAGATATAGAATAAAATAGAAAAGTAGAAAAATAGAAAACATAATAACATAGAATAATTAGTGAAATATCTAAACACTGTAAGGGATGAGAACCTTCTTCGTTGATAAGCTAATACAAACTTGATGTAAAACTTCATTTCGCTGTCGTTTCGGCGCTCTCACCATCTTCAGAGCTGGACTGAACCGAATATTGTCTAGAGCAATTCTTCCATCCGATCTGGGCCCTCGTGATCCCGTCGACTCGAGTCCAGTGGAGCCCAGAACGAATGAATTAGCCTGAGTTAGCAGTGCTTTTTATACAGGACGGTTATTGTTACTAACAATTGTCGTTTGCTGTGCGCATGGGAAGCAGTGGTCGGAGGCCCCCTGCAACACACTCGTGGAATCGATCCCCGGGCCAATGGCCCACCAAGTCTTCCATCCTATCCCTTCGGGGAGATCGGCAAATTGATACCAGACTTGTCAGGAAGGATAGCAGCACTAGCTCGACACATCGGTATGCCACCGCGAATCATTGTGTAGGCCAGATATGCATTTAAACACCTTTAAGCAGTACCTAATGAAGTTGAATGCATGGCGCATTCTCTAGGAACTGATCAACGGCGAACTATATGCTTTATGTATTCTTTCTTTGATGAGCTTACACGAGGTTGATAACTATATTTATTTTCGGCTAACTTTTCGACGTCCTCGTCTTCCTCAGAGCCGATAATCCGAGTCGATGATCCACACTTGTTATTCGTCTCGATGTGGCAACTTCGCCTTCATGTCGAGTCAGGTCTTCCTCAGCGGGCCATCACCTCGAACGAGGCATACTCACGCTTTTATGCTTTATCCTTTAATTATTCTTTGCTAATCGTTATTTCTCTTCGGACAAACTACTCTGTAGAAGTCGTTATTATCATCAGCTAGCACAGAACATAACAATATTTCAAAAACTGACTTTCCTCGGCATGACTAATCAGCATGCACAAACGCTAATCTGAATAAACTCCAAGAATCCGAAAATAAACCATAGAAAGAAATTCCTCGTAATCACGCATGATCTTACGCAATATTTAAGGCTGTTATTTTAATAAAAGAGGGGTGCCTTACGCTCCTACGTGAACCTTGTGCGGCTGGTCCCCACGTGAAATAATCAGGGGAGGACATATGGAATGCGATAAGAGTTTGAATAAGTTATTTTGTTTTCAACTGGATTGGAACCTTGCTGTTGTTTTCATTCTGTTTTGGTTAGGAAGTAATTAGCTGGCACTGCATTCCACTCGACCTCTCCTGCTCTGCTGGCGGCGAAATCCTCCGAAACCTTAACTTTGTTGTTAATAAAGAATCGAGTAACAACCTCGTGTTTGTTCGTCAAAAAAAACCCAGTTAGTCAACACGTATTTCATCGATGATAAGCTAATACGAGATTGATACAATACATTGTTACGGGCACCTTAGCACTCTTTGGAGACCCGTTGATCCGATTCGATTGTTCACAGTTGTTCCCCTTTCCGATGTAGGTTCTCGTGCACTGGATCGAATCCATTGGAGTACCACGCGAATAGAGTAACTTCACTCAGCAGCACTCTTTTTTTGTAAAAGACGGTTGCTGATACTGACAGCCTGTAGATAGCCATTTGTTTTTCCCCGGATAATCCCTGCAGCAGCCGACACCGCTATCAGGTAGCACAGAGCGTAACAATATTTTGAAGACCTTCAAAGAAGTCAATATGGCACGAATTCTAGAGAACTGGTTGTAATGATGCTGTTAGAATTTTGTCGTGATTATATAAAAGAATTCTCCCAACGGTGTACTGCGTCACCGTAGCTGGGAGGTGTTCCTGGATTTTTTCTTGGAGATTTGCCACTATGCGACTAGTTTAATACCAGAGCGGTGATGGATCCTGGTGTTAGTTCACTTTTAGTTGGGGTTTCTGATGGAAACACCGTACACGTTCTCAACTTGAAAGGCCCTGACGAAGGAATTAATCTCGCTGCTGTACATCGCAGCGCGAGATTCAGGAACATCTTTCAGCCACGATGAAGCGACAGACCCTTGGGAGAGCATCTTCTTCCATTCTCTTCACCGAATTCAAAACTTTTCTTAGAGTGTTGGATTTTCTAGAGCTTTGTAGAGTAATGATAAATTACTGGGTTTTCATTCAAGAATAAACAACAACAAGCACTCCTTAAACGTGAAAACAACAGAAATTGGAAAACTCTGAATAAGAAAAACGCAAGAGAAAAAAAAACTGCTGAATAATAGCATCAAGCATCAACACAATGAAACTCGGTAGAACATTGCTGAATCTAAGGCTGTAGCATTAATTTCAAGGAATGCGGAGCAGAAGCGATAATGTATTTGTATGGAAGGAAAGACGGATTAGGAAGATTTGTTTCCTATTTCTGCTGAGTTTTGAAGTAACTCATATCGCTGGAGAAAAAACATCTAAATTTAGGCAAACATATTCGAGCAGATGTATGTAGCTATCCTTGCTGGTCTTTGGTTTCTGCTCATGATGGGTTGACCGTCTATATTTTCTTCAATTAAGGTAAAACTAAGATGTGGGAAACAATTCGAAGTCGCATTTAGTACACTGACGTCACGTAAACTCCGACAGATTGTTTTGAACACTTGAACATGAACAATTCCCAAACGGCGATTGAACCTGATAGCTACCCTTTCGCTTAAAAAATAGTTTTAAGAAAACGTCTACTATGAAACATTCCAATGCCTTTCGTGATTACAGCGGCCTCAAGCCATAAAGCAACTCTGGTACGCAACAGAGAAGAGTAGATAATTTTAAATGACAGTTAAACCTCATTTGGGTAACTCGATGATAAACGGAATTACAATTGACTTAGATGATGCAAGTGAAAAGTCCTTTGGATTTCTTCAGTTCTCGGAGTGGTAGAGGAAGGTAGAACTTCGACTGGAATGCGTCGTTTTCTTGTCCAGCAATCGCGAAGTTGTTAAACAACATACGTTTACTTCCATGGAACAACACAATACAATACAACAGTAGCTGACGTTCCGGCAGTATTGCCTTCTTCAGAGCCGCTTTTTACGTGGATTCCAACGAGAAAGATTAGAACAGCTGTTTGCGATTGCTAAACAAGAAAACGATGCATTCATATTCCAATGCCGAAGTAAGTTAATAGAAAGTCGATCCTGAAAACGTCGAGTGGAGTTATCCGACGAGGAAATAACTAAAGTGAGTTAGCCGAATGCTGTCGCAAAGCGATCACCTCTGAAGACTTTCACTGAAGGGAATCAGAAGAAACGCTAACCATTTTAGGGAATTAGAAAATGGTGGATTAATTGACACGGCAGCATTTCCTGATGCATCCTACAACAACGTCAGTTCCGCTTGACTCGTATTCGAAGCTATTCATAATATTTGCTAATGCCTCAATCCTGAAATACCCTTAGGATCTGAAGCGATCGCTAATAATATAATGCACTAGGAGACGATAGCAATTTTTAGAAAAGAGACTCTGGAAAGAGCTCTAAGCTAATTTCAAAGCAGGATATGCTAGAAAGAGCTCAACTTTAGGCTAATCGAATAATTCAAGTATAGACCGGGTGAACGTGCAATGAGACGCTGCCTTGAAATGCGGAGGAAAGAAGAAGTAGAAAGCCACACAGACCAATTTGGTCTACTGCTGGCCTAGCTTTTTTATGGCATATCCGTTTTCAATAGCTTTTCGCAAGAGCTTTCTTAGACTTGATGAAAGCATTAAAGGATTCTTTTTTCTTCATTAACATTGAGAATGGAATATTAAATGGGAGCGGCCAGATGATCGAACTACATAGAGAAAAGTTTTCAAACCATATCCAAAAATTGTCAAGTTGACTGCAATCTACTCAGCCAAACAATTTCATAACCAAAATAGAGAAAATACTAAACCAAAATTTCAGTTGCACTAAACATAACCCTTCAAGCTCTAAAGAAGGAAACTTTACCTTTGTATGGTCAGTGAAAAGTCTGCCTTCGGAATAGAAATTTGATGAAGAAGCTTCTCCCGAGATATCAAACATAAAAGAGAAAAAAGTATTAGAACAACAAACATAGATAAAATTGGAAGAGGACGTGCATATGTAGCATCTATGAATCATCGAAAGAAATGTTTTCGAAAGCAATGAAAATGGATTGGCACTAAAAGAAACGTCCAATAATATTCAGACGGCGAACGATCGTCCATCAACACAACTACCAAATGATATCAAATAAT
The DNA here is from genome assembly GCA_009735665.1 of Angiostrongylus cantonensis. Taxonomy (NCBI): domain Eukaryota; kingdom Metazoa; phylum Nematoda; class Chromadorea; order Rhabditida; family Metastrongylidae; genus Angiostrongylus; species Angiostrongylus cantonensis. Next base: position 368,597 of record MQTX01000297.1, read on the forward strand.
ATCAAAGAACCTTCGAGTGCTTCCCAACGGTAGATGTACAGGCGAGATTCACCCTGCTGGCAGAGTCTCCCAAGCTGAGAAGCAGTATGACTTTTCCATCAGGAAGCCTAGCTAAAATTGAAGCAACACCCTAGCTAAGAGCAAGCCAATACCAATGCCAATATCACCACTGTCCTGGTACTAAAGTCGCGTGGTGGCAAATCTCTCTCTGATCCACAAGGGCTGAAACTGCATGTGGTGGTGAAGACCTGCGGCAGACTTTGGCAAGGCAGACCTCAGGTTTCCAGGGAACCAGAGTGGCTTAACCAACAAATCTCCGGAAGGTAGAGTTATGCTAGGGCTCACACAACCAATGAGGAGGGACCATTCAAGTATCAAATATCAAGTAAGTCCTCTAGTGACTAATCCTCAATGGAAGGTGCAGAACGGTTGGAGCACGACGAGGATTCGAACCAGGAAAGGTAAAGGCACACGTGACATATCGTTATATTGTGTTACACTAACTCTCTTCAGAAGTGTTAGTCACTTTACCACAACAATTATCTGTATTTATTCTATAAAATAATCCAATCAAAACACCACAAATAATAACAATCGAGCAAGAATTCACTCCGAGTTTCACCTTCTTGGCCTTTTTTCGTTCAAAAACGAGAAGAATAATGGTTATTTTCTAAAATTTTTATTTGGCAGCTTTCCTCACGCTAAAGGACGCTTATTATAAGGTGGTTAAGATCTTTTTACATTGCATAGCGCGGTATAAATGAACATATGGGCAAGCCAGTAGAATATGAAACTATAAAAATTCGACGGAAGTGGATATGTGCTCTGAGTTAAGCAGCGATTTCATGCAGTGGGCCACGATGAAAAGCTTACTCAGGAATTGATGTATGTAATACGAAAGAGGATGTTTACACGTTTTTATTGGGTCTGAGACTACAACTGATAATGCCACTGATAACGAAGTGGACGAGTTGTCATCACCACATGATTGCTGAACGTCGCGTATGAGGTTTATAGGTGTTTGCAAGGCGTATAGGTAACATGCAATGAAAATATTAAACCAATACCAGGATCCACCAGCGTTCTGGTATCGAAGTCGCATGGTGGCAAATCTCCCTCTGATACACAAGGGCTGCGAGTGCCCGTGGTGGCGAAAACCTGGGGCAGACTTTGGCCATGCTGACCTCGGGATTCCAGGGAACCACAATGACTTAACCAGCAAATCTCCGAAAAATGGAAATTGTGCTGGGGCTCGCACAAACAGCGAGGACGGGCCATTCAAGGATCAAGGATCAAGGAAGGTTAGTGATATCTATGGTGGGTAATTATTTGGTAGCATTTGAAATAAAAACATCAAAGAAAAAATCGGATGGCTAACTGTTCATGATCTGGCTACTTTTTTGTTCGCTGCCTATTTGTTTTTCATAGCAGAGTATGCTGTGAAATATGAGTACAATGATGCTGAGATATTTGCAAAACTCCGGACCGCAGGTGTCTACTGTGGAGAGCGAGCACACTATTACCTTTTCTGAGAGCTAACGCGCTCATCACGGCACCACGTTGGTCATTGGTTTCGTCTTTCCTAACTGTTCATATCTGTCCATAGTCATTCATTTAATCAAACGTATAAAACTTACGTGTATAAAAAAGTTTAATTGCACATAGAAAACATATAATCACGTGTTGAAGCTTTTTTTTGTGTGAGAGAATGAAGAAGCACGGAAGAAGACTAACATGGAATTGTGAAAAATGAGCACAAACAACAGCTTTAAAGAGGAAGGATTTAGTCTGAAGCTGGTAGTATCCAAATTTATGTAAATGCCATAAAGTACTTGTTTACAAGGCAAGGTCACCGTCAAAATTTCTTCAGAACCACCTGAACGACAACTTCTATACACGATTCGCAATATTCCTTCTCTGTGGATTGATATGACGATTTAGAAAATTAGAGGCAAACCATTGCCACTTTGCCAAAATCGCGTTATGGGGAGAATCTCCAACGATACTCGAATATCTTCAGTCGACCTTCCAGTCTCGTCCATCAACTTCTTGGGAGCTGTTTAATGATGCTCATAGATCTACAAAAGATCTGTGAGCACTGCTAGATGACTATGACAATGGAAAATTTGGCCATTGTACGAGGTGCTAAAAACGATAACAGAGACGCTAATTTAGGAATTGAGCCCTGGGTCATCGTGTCATCGTCTGTGAGTCGTATAGGAATAATTATGCAGCTGTTGTTAGTTACCCAGGTCAGCTGATATAACAATAGAGTACTGTGTGCACACTAAATATATGTTTTTCTACCACCCTACCATGTATTCCACAACTGCAATATTCACAATTCTGTTTAGTTTGGAAACCGTTCAACACGTTCAAATTTTGCTAGAAAAATGGAGAAAACATGAAGTCCTTTTAACAAAGCAAAATGTGTTTATATACGTTTCATTAAGATAGTATCGAATGAACCTATATAATGACATTATTCCACTTCATCCCTGAAAAAGCAGAAGCAGCCGAAGCATTAGGCTTCGAAAATCACAATAAATCTATTCACAATCTTATGTCAGCTTAAAAACGAGAGCTTTTGAGAATAAAATACAACCAGTGATGTGATATGGGTACTGCCAAACAGAAGACCTCAGTACATGTTCAGTACTAAACCGTACCAACAGCATTGTACAGTAATAGTAAAACTATTGTGCAATAACTAGTAGGTATCTCACCCATTTACGGAACATGTCAACTAATAAAGCAATATAAATACTGTCCAACAAGAATGTTATTCTTTAAAGACTAGAGTGATTGTGTTGAGTCATTTGTCAATATTGTCCGATGCCTGAGCACAAAAGCAGACAATGCCTTCTAGATTGTTGAAGGGACCAGCCAATTCGATTAGGAAATTCCCGGACGACTGTGATTCTGACCAAATAATGGTTTTCCGGATGTCGCGACAGATTTAGTGAAAAATGCAGAGCTTTATCGACATCTCGATCGAAACGTCGGTGAGAATCATTAGATAGACATAATAGTACTTTTCAAGCCGACTTTCACTTCCGGCTCCGTCGAAAGGTAAGCCGAATAATAGTTGGATAACGACCTCATGTAACCTGAACAATCTAAAGAAATATATTGGACATACTAAGTTTGTAAGGACTAGGAACCATAGTATTCAGCGTTATAACACTAGGAATAAATCACTTGTTTATTCCATACAATCATCCTTTTTTTGTAAACATGTAAGAGATGTTTTTACCAGTCAGAACCATAGTAATTAGACACGCTTCATCATTAATCACCCAGATCGATTAAATGCAGAGAAAAAAAAAGAATCTAGCACAAAACCTCTCAACAACTTCACATGTTCTCATTTCTTCCTTAAAACAAAAACGCCTTTTCTCTGCCGTATTTATAGCGGAACATGTGGCCGAGTGGCCGGAGATGCCATGCAATGCACATACAGGTTGGTTCAATGCTGCACCTGGCTCGTTCTCTCATAAGTAGATCCACTCCGAAAGCTTTATCATTTTTGTTATTTTACCATATTTATAGTTTATAACAATACATATAACTAAACATGTCCATAATCATAGGGTGTGGCAGATTAAGGCAACTATAAAGCATCGCTTTTATGGTGTTCAGACTTTCAGTGTCCGAAACCCAGCTGGTTTTTTCTATCTAAGGAAACGCAAAAGACTAGCTACTGTGATATATCTTAGAAATGGCTCAGAACAATGGAATTTTTCGGGCTCCATTTGAACTCACCGCATTTCAGCAAACTAGTAGCTCTGCTTTCAAAGAAAAAAAAATAAAACCGAGATTATGTGAAGTCTTCCTAAAAAGTCACCCTCTTTAAGATGACTATAGTCCCATAGAATTACGGTATTATCAACTTGTCTGGTAAATGCCACTGTTCGACTAACTTTTGATTATCTAAACTCGCGATGAAGCAAAAAATTTTGTTTTAGTTACGGTCGAACGAAAATGTCGAGATCAAGGCAAAACAAAGACGCTGGTCTCATTCAGCAAAATCAGTGAAGTGGAAAAATTATCATTCATAGGTAGAAACACTTAGAAAAAATGAATCGAACTGAAGATAACTGCTACGTATTGAGACGTCCTTTCCTATACATCGCCATGCTTTCACAATCATAAAAGTGAGAAGCTCTTCGTTTTCATATTACACATGTTCTTAGAGTGAAAAGTAGTGAAAAGTAAAGAATAATAGTATAATTGCAAGAGAAAAAGGACCGGTTAATGGCAAGTGTGTTAAAATAAAAGATATTTGCTATTTTCTCGAGTAGCACATACGAAAGGATATATGGCAACACCTCAATGAGAAAGACTCATTGTGTTGAAATTCATCCGACAATTAACCGTTCGCTCACTAGAATCTCCAAATTGAGAACGAGTTCGGCGTTTCCATTTGGAAACCCGGCAAGGATTAAAGCCATGTAGGGAATCACTGCCACTGGAAAAGCCTTAGAACAGTTTTTGTGACTTCACCAAAAGGCAATCCCTGCCCAAGCAGCAAAATACTAATGAAGTAGAAATTGAATCAGACCATAACCATTATTCCCAACTCGATTCATGCATCTGCTTTGGTGCGAATACTATTCTCATATGGTGGTTCACAATGAATTACATAAAGCTAAAAAGCTCTCCGCGAAAAGTCCTGAGGGATGCGCCATGCATTCGACTTCACTAAGTATCGTTGGAGGTGATTGAATGCATATCTGGCCTTTACAATGACTCGCGGTGGCCTGCCGATGTATCGAGCCAGTGCTGCTATCCTCCCAGACAAGTCTGGTACCAATTTGCCGACCCCGGAGGGATGGAAGGCTTGGTGGGTCATGGGCGCAGGAATCGATTCCACATGCGTGTCGCAGTGGCGATTCCAACCACTGCGCCACAAGCGCCCTAATGAATTACATAATGGATTTTATTTAGTAAACAAGTTGTAATATGAAAAAAGTTTTCCGTACGATTTTCCTACCACGACTGTAGCTGGTGACCACGTCAACGTTTCTATTAAAGTGCAACACTTCATTAAGTATTCCAGTAAATAACATAGCAAAAAAAAAACAAATGACGAAATAGTACCAAAATGTGGATAGGGTAGAGAGGATAGAGCATTCGGAGTTGACCAATATTATGTCTTGTTCATGTTTGTGTAAACCCTTACAGAGACGTTCATCTACAGTTTCAAAACAAAATGAAAGAACTTTCTAGTAGCACTGATTTTCGTTCACTGATTTCGAACGTAGTGCTGTTAACCCTATTTTGTCTATTATCAGAAGCGTAAAGAATTTGTTTGCGGTTGTTTCTCGAAGTCTCAGCTTCCAGAAACAACCGTGAACAAATTCTTTATGGTGCCGTTAATACAAAAAAAGGCCAGGAAATCAGCAAATGATGATAAATTCACAAAATTTTCCAACCCTCAAATTCCTAACTGGACTTACAGTGACTACAACACTTCAATAATCTAACCTCTAACTGTCTTCGGGCAATAGCGATATAGCTTGCGCAAATCACATTTGTTAAAGGTGCCATGCAATGCGAAGGATTATGTGTTCGACCTCGTCCAAGCCAATCAAACGCCCAATTGCTCATGCATCTGCGAATCCGTGCCATTTTTTACTGATAGAAGCTCCTTTGTTTCAGGAAACCCTTTGATTGCACACTGTGAAAAACAAAGAACGCCGTCGAGGAGCAATACCAGTATCCCTGGTAAAATCAACTGGACCAGCATTCAACTGTATTCACTATGCAGACCAAGTCGTCACGTGGAAATCAAAGCCACATGCAAATCCGATGACCTTTGTGTATAGTGCATGCAAGAAAACTAAGGAGATACTGGGACTCCGACAATACTCGAAGGCGGGTCATATAAAATGTAATAAATAGATAATCGTGACACGTAGTATGTGTAGAGATTAATATAATATTTACAAGCGAAAAAATCACTAGTTTAAATTCGTATTAAACATCACCTTTAAGAACTTCAGCATCACACCAGTTGTTCTCTTCCGGCATGAAATGATGAGTTCTCAAGGTCTACGAGGTAATACGACACATTATACACGCGAGGTTCACAGAATGGTCTACTTACGATAAATCGATTGGCGGAAATGACAAATAGTAGCACCATTTTTATTTTTATAGCAAATAAAAGGTTTATTTCAATACGGAGAACATATAGTGATGTGGCCAGAGGTGCCATGCAACATATACAGGGTTGATCCCCAGCCCTAGGTTCAAATCCGCCCTTTATCTCTTCAGGGTCTGAAAGTTGGTAACAGGCAAATCTGAGAGGAACAGAAGCACTGCTTCACATTTCCACTGGCCCCATAAGACATTATCTGGACTAGACATGCATTCAACAACTTTTAGGATGCAAAATGGACTCCACTGCACTGCGCATTCATGATGGAATGATCAATGCCGAACACTTTTCGAAGGTACTAGTTTAAAAAAAACCTAAAAAAGAAACTTCGTGGATAAACTGCATGACCTGTCATTGAACTCCTCTGAATAAACATCTAGCGTCGTTATCATGGTGTATCGTTCAACTTTGTTATCAACCAAAACTTATTACTGGTAGTCTTTGGTATCGATCAATACATATCTATTGCAATTACTAAGGTAAATATTAATGATGTATTTCAAAGTTAATTGTAAAGACGGTTCTTGCGCTTGTTTTTTTTTCCTTTAACAGTTCTGTTGAAAAAGTGAGAAGGGTAAAACAGAGCATTACTAGAAGAGAATATCTTGGAAGCCTAAGGGAAATTGATTGACGAAGACGTCGGAATTGCTGCGCTATATATGTCAGGGAAGCAGAAAAAGCTATTCAATAATATGGTGAAAGAATGTAATAGAATGAAGAGTATCTAGGTGGCCTAATAAAGTAATTTAATATCGATTAATATGGGAAAAAGCTAAGGAAGTGGTTTCCATGCCGCAAATGGCGGACAAACTCGGCCGGCCCCAACGAGTGACACATCGCCACTGCACATCACCTGGCACCATCGCATGATTTTATAAAGCGGGTGGGCATTGACGTAGCGAAACCAGTTTTCACCCGCACGCCATTTCCTCATATAAACTGATCGTCTAATTTCAGTGTGAATTTAGTAGTGAAACAAGTCCCGAAGACGCTTTATAAGACCCACTAAATCTGGGTGACCGTGAGCGAAGAAACCTTCTACGGAACATCTTCGGCGGCAACTATTATAGATATCCCTGATCAGGGTTGTTTATGCCATAAAAGACTTTGAAATTTTTAGTAAACCAATACCAGATATTTCCAATTTTCTGAAATATACATGGCTTCAAGATGGTAATATTCCCTCCCAATTCACAGGTACTTGAGCTTTGAGGTGACGACCTAAAAGCGCCTTCGCACAAGTTTTTCGTAAATCATCTTGGCCAGCAGTGCTGGCACAACATATAGATAATGTGATAGTACAAAACAGATCATGTGGTCGTTTTGTTGGTATTCAGGGTAGCCAACTGTTCTGTCTGGTAATAGCATCTGTTTTTCGACTACCTGCTTTGAGAAGTCTCGCATACAATACGGAATAAGTCACAATGGTTATGAGAATGCATTGGAACAATAATAGTTTAACTTTGATTAAAATTACCTCAGACAGATAGATAATCTGACTAGCTCAGAGAGCTATATTGAACCAAGGACAATTGGATCGCATAGGTCTCTAACCACTGTGCTGTACTCGTCTTGATTTTTTGCTTTAGTTAACTGTTTCGTCCCCTACGCGTTTTTCCTACCAATGAGAACGCAGAGCCACGTCCATACGGTGACCAGAAAATTAACTTCAATCGATGACCACCCACTAAATTTGTTTTGATCTGATAGTGGCAACAAGAACAGAACTTAGTGAAAAATACAGGAGTTACAGTTGACATGTTTTACCACCGAAATAATGATAATTCAAAAAATGCCATCTGAAGAAAAGCAACAAGGAATTGTGAAGAAGGCACATTGTTATTGAAAGGAAAGATAACCGATAAATAATCCGTACAGATTTTACCTCACCCAAGCTCACACAGAAGTTCAAATAGAAAAGAAGTCATGTCTCTGAGAACCGATTTCTATTCAATCTCGTCATAAATAATCAGTACTTACTTGGGTTGTTGAGCTGACGCGAGTTTGGTGCAGAATATTTGTTCAGCTAATGTTTCGACGTCTTCATCTCCTTCTTCAGAATCGGATTAACGTGAATGATCTACAGGTAATCGTCCTCGTGACATCGGTGATTGGCGTCCCCTAGAGTCGAATCCAGTGAAATGGAGCACCGATCGAATGAAGAATCTCATTCGACGGTGACCTCATACCCAGGACGGACGTTGATCTATTGTCGCCATCCAATATGATCTGCAATTCTTGAAGTCATTGCGCCCTGCAGAAATCGGTATTGTACTAGCTGATATATACCGTAGCAATAAAATAAATGAAGGATGAATCTCTCAGCGTTGATCAATCGCTGAAGGATGCGCCATGCATTCTATTTCAGTAAGCATCGTTGGATGTGACTAAATGCGTATCTGGCCTTTACAAGGACTCACTGAGGCCAATCGATGTTTCGACTTAGTGCTACTATCCTCCTAGACAACTCTGGTACCAGTTTGCCGACCCTAGAAGCATGGAAGGCTTCATCGACTAGGATTAATCCGGCTCTGAAGAGGGAGAAGACGAAGGCGTCGAAACGTTTGAAAAACGTTTGATAAATAAACATTCTATACTAACTCCGCGCCGGCCTAACAATCCAAGAAAGAAAGGATGTTACTCAATGGCATTGTCGGAAAGATCACAGAAGTGCACAAAAGGCAGATTTTCAATGGAAAACAATGAATGTCGGAAATTTGTGTTTATTAAACTACGAAGCAAAAGAAGTCAAAATCGAGACAATTCAACAGAAACTAGCTTAGCAGCATTTCTTTGGCTTGATTTGCATTCCAAAAGCAGGAAACATGTTCCATTAACGGCTCCTATTACTTGACGAACATCCAATTCTCAGAAATATGACACGTACACATAAGAGATAGGCAGTGAAAAAATGGTTGGTCGTCATTCCATCCCTTTGTGATGAGACATGGATTCGACATCATTCATAGGATCGTAGAGGTTGTTGAATGCGTGCTTGGCCAAATAATGACTTGAGGGACCACCAATCTAACAAATTGAACACAAAGAATAAGATTATTGGATAACACGATCGAAAAAAAACCATGGCAATTATAACTGACGTAATGCCATTTGAAGTATTTTAGGTCAATTCTACCATTGCTGAAGCTATTATTGCTAGTAAAATAAAGGCAGATATTAAATGATTATGGTTGGCTTCATTTGCCCAGGGCGCGAGATCGTCCTAAATACCAAAACCGTGTGCAAGGTCACCTCTAACCATTGCGCCACATTTTCTTCGACACATTTGAGACACATAAGAAAACATTATCCACAACCTTATTCTTTTTTTTTAATTCCGACTATGACTACCTTAATCTGATGTTTTCCAAATGGTGAAACTATTTGAGAATTCCCAAGACCGAGTTTCTGTTAACCTCGGTATTGATTGATAATTCGATGTTTTATTTCAATAAGCAGACACGAGATTGTTATTATAGAATTTACTCGAATACGATAGCTGACGTTTCGGCGGTTTCGCCTTCTTCAGAGCCGTTTTTTTTTTGTTTTGTAAAGTTGGTTGGTGGATAGCAGCCGCACAGAGTACTACATGGGCGAGGACAGTCCTCGCCCATGTAGTACTAATTGAAAATTGTTATAAGTTCACTACATCCTGACATGAATGCTCGATGAAGTTTATTCTTTAGATTAAAGACAACTCGGCACGTCTTACATCACCTCTTCATGTAAAGCTTTTGAATAATTTGTTCAGATGCATTCGATGTAAACGAAAGAGCAAAACACTGAGCATTTGATTCTGTAATGAATCTAAGAAAGACGATGTGAACTGCAACCACAAGGCTGTCAAGATACGAGCAAAATTAGGGAACTGGGCTTCAAATCATCGAGTACCTTTTTCTGGAGCCCACGTGTCACCCAGTTCATCACTGAAGCCCTTCCTTAGCCTTTTTCTCAGCCAGTTTTTTTTACCCCGACGGTACTATCAGCAATAATCTGTCAACAGGACTGACCTAGGGAGCACAAATCGGCAATGAATCAAGTTTAGATGAGGATGTGGTCGAAACCACAATGCCTTTAAAAAAGGAAAAGGCAGTAAATAAAAGTAAACATATTGCGATTTCTACAGAAAATCCTTTATCTGAAAGTGCACGAACCATACTGAACAAAAAAAATTCTTAAACATAAGCGACCATCTAATTCTACTATATAGGCCTTTTTTCCTTACTAAGCTGCATCGCGTTGTTCGGGACAAAATTGATGAGTTGACGTTTTTTACGCGTGTTTGGTGTAATCAACTGCGAACGGCGAATGCGTGATGTCCCCTGTGGATGTTCGAGGGCATTCGACGTTGTGAGCGACGATGGAATTCCATCTTTTCCATGATTACGAAATTCTCTTATAAAACCCTACGAGAAGTATTTATTCCGTATGAATAAATTTAGAAGCAAACATCAGTGAAGTAGCAAGTAGTTGTACACACCCTGTCGTACATGATCGCGCCTAATTTCGTGTTACAGCTTCTGGGAGTGCGCCTAATTTTTCGCGACCCTTCCGAAAAAGTTTTTGCCCGAAAAGAAAATTTTTGAAAATTTATTGCATCCAGAAAGTCCATGAGCAGCATTTGACATAAAATCGCTGTTGGATAAACTATCGATCGAATGCAAAAGGTATGGCACACAAACTTCTCACTGCAAAATAAACGGTTGACGAGCACATGCATGGAGACAAATGCATGCGTCTAAGTGTAAAAATACTCTTATCACAAGCTAAAAAAAACCAAAAAAGTGAAAAAACTGAGCTTTTAAGGCAGCAAATCTTTTACGAATTCTCCTAGAAAGCTCGCGGAAATTTCTACCGCTCTGGAAGAGCCTTGATTGCAAAGTGGTGAACACCTCTTCAGTAGTGTATGGCCCACCTGTGGTGAAGACACCTAGAAACACCTTGGCGCGACTATTTCTCGATTCCAGGGATTTCATTAACGAACTCGACTACCTTCATGGAGTGTCGGTTTCAACACAACGAAACGAACGCAAGAAATGCAAGAAGTGTACAAGGTCTAGTCACGTAATTTGGAGCCAGTCCCCAACTGAGTAAGAGAACACTATTTCTTAGTTGCAAAACTCTAGATCGCAGGTGTTTGCGGTGGGGAACGAACGCGCTATCGTCCTTTCCGGGGAGTAACGCGTTCACCACCACACCATGCGGGTCCCTCGTTTTGCCTATCTCTAGTTCTATCGATCTTTTGCCATCAGCAATCACCCGTCAATGGGATTGATCTGGAGAGCTCACATCGGCATTGAACCCAGTTAAGCTGAGGCTGTAGTTTATTTACTCCATGGTGTGGTGGTGAACGCGTTACTCCCCGGAAAGGACAATAACGTGTTCGTTCTCCACCGCAAACACCTGCGATCTAGAGTTTTGCAAATATCTCAGCAACGTTGTGGTTGTAGTTCGCTTAGTAACCTGCCGTCAAAATTGTAGTAGGCAGAAAATAAAAGGCAAAACACTATTTCTTATCCAATTCTGGCAGCATCAAGCAAATGTCATCGTATACTGGCTAAAGAGCTCTCGGTGCTGATCAATCCCTGAGGGATGCGCCATGCATTTGACTTCATTAAGTATCGTTGGAGGTGATTGAATGCATATCTGGCGTTTACAATGACTCGCGGTGGCCTGCCGATGTATCGAGCCAGTGCTGCTATCCTTCCAGAAAAGTGTGGTACAAATTTGTCGACCCCGGAGGGATGGAAGGCTTGGTGGGCCATGGGCGCAGGAATCGATTCCACGTGCGTGTTGCGGTGGCGCCTCCAACCACTGCGCCAAATCGTATACTGATAGAATGATAAAACAGAATCATCAAACCCTGCGTAGTTGATTGCGTTAACTGAAAAGTTTTGCAAAGGAATGCTGGTCGGCGAAGAAGCTGAAAAGCAAGAGGTACTATTCTGGTCAGATTTTCCAACCTAACACTCGTTTTGTTAAAGACAAATGTGTTCCTACGATAATACGACGATCTCGAGGATCGAGTAATTAAAGTGGAAAAGGATGAACACTCAATGGCACTATAGGATGTTAGGCCTATTACATAAACTGAACCCCGAAGTTCGTCTTGTCATTCTCAAGCAGATCTGCAATCTTCTATTGTGATTTTAGACTTTGTAAGAACGTAACACTTGTGCTGAAATAGAAGAAGATAGAAGTTAGCATGAGCTTGTCGCTGAATGATGCTTGTTACGCAACTGAGCGAGTGAGCAAGAGAATTCATACAATATCAAGGCTATTACTAGTAGAACAATAATGACTATTAAGAGTAGTCAATATGGCAGAGAATATAATTGTCCACTCCGTTGTCAAATCGATTTTCCTAGTACGTCAAAGAGGGATTTCAATCCTAATGGACATCCCCATTCTGACGACAATTTCTGGGAGGCCGAATGAAAAATGGCTCTCAGAATTCTTGATGACTGAACGAAAATCACGGTTTTGGAGACCGGACAGAAAAAAACATCTGAGCGCTAGCAATCGGCTTATGGTAAATTGCCTGAGCAAGACGTCACAAAGGTGCGAAGTCACCATGGTAATGTATGAATGCGCGAATGGTAAGCAAATCGAATGACCTTGATTCTTATCTTACCTCCTGTCGTTGACGACTGTCACTGGATACCAAATAACAGTATATACAGTTGAGATATCTCACAGCAGTCATAGAGTGTTGTTGTTACTTAGTTAGAAAACCTACATGTGGTTTTACACTGTTAATCAAGCATAGTACAACATGATGATGACGATGACATACAGGTAAGTCACGATGCCAAATTCAAATGCAAGTCATACCAGCGAAGGCGTTCTTCATACAACTTGCCAAAGCAAATTAACAATAGAGACTTGTTTTGCACTATTTTCACCGTCGTGTGTGAAATCTGAGAACGTGGTAATCGTTGGCTAACTCGTTAGGAGTTTACAACGAAAGCTATGTAAGCTTCTGTAAACATTGAAGTTGTTATAATCATAATTTTAACCGTTTTGTTTACTGCTTACTCTTTTTAATGGCAGCGTATATTGCGAAATATAACTTTAATGAGGCTGAGATGTTTGCCAAACTCCAGACCGCAGGTGTCTGCGGTGGGGAACGAACGCGCTATTGTCCTTTCCGGAGAGTAACGCGTTCACTATCACACCATGCGGGTCCTTCGTTTCGCCTATCTCATTTCTCAGCTTCATTAAAGTTATATTGAAATTGTTTTTGGACTCTAATTACGTGACCTATATTTAGCTGTAATTGTATTTGTTTAATAAGTTCGACAAGGCGCGTGTGGCGCAGTGGTTGGAGGCGCCACTGCGACACGTACGTGGAATGCGTTCATGGCCCACCAAGCCTTCCATCTCTCCAGGGTCGGCAAATTGGTACCAGACTCGTCTGGGAGGATAGCAGCACTGGCTCGATTCATCGGCAAGCCACAGGCGAGTCATTGTAAAGGCCAGATATGCATTCAATCACCTCCAACGATACTTAATGAAGTCAAATGCATGGCGCATCCCTCAGGGATTGATCAACGCCAAGAGCTTTGTTTTTTATTTATCCTTTTAATAAGTTCGATGTGATTATTCTGTTTTCGCTTACTTATAGAAATGGAGCGATTTGAAATATGAATGAGACCAACCCGCGTGCAATACGATGTTACTCTGCACTCTTCGATTACTATCTGATAAGCTTAAGCTCCGATGCCATGCTAATGTGAAAGTTTTCTGTCTTAATTCGACAAAAGGTGATCAGAGTGTGAAATGATCAAGTTTGAATGAAAGGATTCTATTAACAACAAAGTCTTATATACAAAATAAAAATCCTACACATCCTTACCAATGAGATACTAGCATGCCTGCTCCAACAAAGTAGGTTTCTAGCCTTCTAGAATCCTTGAGCTTTCGCTGGGAGTATTTTCTTTAGGCATTACCTTATTGAAGTTTGTAATCAAGATAATGATGTTAACGTGCTCAAAGTAAGCCTTGCCGAAACTGTTCTACGAATGTGCTAAGTATGGCTGCGCTTCATGCGGCAGTTTTCCTCGCTTTTACAGTATTCGTTGTGCAATATCTGATAAGATGTTGTCCTAAAGTGGAATTCGTCTACCTCGACTGAGTAACTTGATCGAAGACACTGTGGTTTTTAGAGCGTTTTGTCGATTTACTTGACCATCTTCGATTCACTATCAAATATTTCGTACAATTCATAAAAGCTAAAGGATAAAGCTCTCGGCGTTGATCAATCCCTGAGGGATGCGCCATGCATTCGACTTCATTAAGCATCGTTGGAGGTGATTGAATGCATATCTGGCCTTTACAATGACTCGCGGTGGCCAGCCGATGTATCGAGCCAGTGCTGCTATCCTCCCAGACAAGTCTGGTACCAATTTGCCGACCCCGGAGGGATGGAAGGCTTGGTGGGCCATGGGCGCATTTTCACGTGCGCGCCGCAGTGGCGCCTCCAACCGCTGCGCCACACGCGCCCCGGTACAATTCATACAATTGTAAAATTTGCATCCCGTTGACGGGTGATTGCTGGTGTCAAAAGATCGATAGAACTAGCTGAGAGACAGGCAAAACAAAGAACTCGCATGGTGTGGTGGTGAACGCTTGTCTCCCCGGAAAGGACAATAGCGCGTTCGTTTCCCACCATAGACACCTGCGGTCCAGAGTTTTACAATTATCTCAGCAACACTGTGGTTGCATTTCTCTTAGTAACCTGCCGTGAAAATTGTAGTAGGCAAAAAATAAAAGGTAAAACATTGCGATTTCATACAACTCTGTTCGGTAAACATTCGGTTTTCAATATTCCACAGATCATAAAGGACGATTCAATCTCTTCTAATGCAAAAGGACCGAAACAAATCGATAAGCATTTTCTTAAATAAAATCTGGTGTCGGTTATGTTAGGAAGCTCCTCTCTGCCAAGAGCTTTCCATCGTTTCACGTAATGCCGTTGGTCGCCGCATAGAATTCATCTTTTTCGACGCTGCATAACGCAGTCTGGAACTGGAACGTTTGGAATCTCTAAACAGTCTTCACAATAACGGCGCTGTTTTGCTATGTGTTCCATTCACGCGGCATTTTTTTAGCGAGTTTTTTTAAAAACTGTCCATCTCGGCAAGGGTGCTATTTTGCCTACACTTCGCACTTTCACTAGTGAATGGGTGTGTCCTAGTGGAACTGTTTCATTTCATGTCTTTCCTTTCATCCTCATTGTCCAGGCTCTCCTCTTTATGACGAATGATTTGAAAATACACAAATTAAGCTGTAGATAACGTAAAGGTCCTTCTTTGCTTCATAATTTGTAGCAATTTAACCACATGTTAAAAAGGAGGTAAAGCAATGACTAGCAACACAGTCCAGCAAAAAGCAAAGTTACAACTGTTTCGACCCCTCACCTACGGTCTGCTTCAGTCCAAATGGGAACGACTTAGTCCTGCTGTCTACAAGACTGTAAAGAGAACTAACTCGACGAGCATTCTGTGACATTCATAAAAAAGTCGAAATCCTTAAACAGCTGTCGATACAACCACAAAATGTTCGAAAACCTTCTTGGATGATGAACATGAGAACGAATCGTATACCAGAACTACTGGGATCCACCAAATGATAACAGGTTATGCCAACCAAATAAAAGCAAACCAAATGAAAGCAAACGAAATGATTTCACCATTTTAACGCTATACAATTGATTTTTAGAAGCGACTTTGATTGCAGTACTAAGTAGGATACCTATCTCTATTCTGCAGTCCATTTTGATACCATTGATTAGAATGGGTAGAAAAGCTTGCTCTCGCTTATCATAAATCCAGCTCCATAGCCCATTACCTAGTAGCGGACTCTTCTAAAAACATACTAGTGACTTCGTCGTTTTCTCTCTTAGCAATCGCGAGGTTGTTAAACAGCATACGTTTATATCCATAGAATAACACACATACAACACAATCGTAGCTGACGTTTCGGCAGAATCGCCTTCTTCAGAGCCTGGAAGGGTACACCAACGCGCAACGTAGATTTAGGTCAAACACTTCAACAGCACAAACAAAAAGATGAAAATCTGAGCGATAATTACAAGATCTACGCCCTCTCGAAAAAAAACCCACCGCTTTTTTCATCTGTCTTCTACCGAGGAAGAACATCCGCTCAGAGCCGCATATGGCTGTCGACTGCAGCACCCCCATCAACGATCGATGCGATGGTAAGGGGCGAGATCACGCGCGGTCTCGGGACATTCCTCCCTGCTATTCATTGTAGGTTTCTTGGCATTTATCTAAAAAGCCTCGACGAGTTTGCGCGTTGGTGTTTTAGCACCCCGTGCGAGGATAGCGACTTTTATACCAAAATCGTCTCCGTTATGCTTTTGTATCCTATGCGTGCCTTGTCTTGCTTTTCGTTTGCCATCTAGGTGTTCTTTTATGCGGATACATAAAGGTCTGCCCGTTTCGACAATATATTCGTCTCCGCAAGTACCACAAGAGATCAGGTATATCGTACCTGAACTAATACACTCATCGTCCCTGCCATAAGGGCAGATGACGCAATTTTGTGTTGCACATAGACGGTCATACAAGCGGTTACGAACTAACTGGCGACGAAGAGTATTCGGTGATATTTCCATTATCGCTACTGATTCCTCTAGATCTGCCCTTCTTAAGCATCATTTCATCGCTGCACTTATTTCATCGCTAATGAAGGGCGAGATAAACGGGGACCTTGTTTTGGCCAAACCGTTCCTTTTGGGGCGTCGCTCTCCCTCGAAACTTATCTCGTGGGAATCTCTAAACAGTCTTCACAATAACGGCGCTGTTTTGCTATGTGTTCCATTCACGCGGCATTTTTTTAGCGAGTTTTTTTAAAAACTGTCCATCTCGGCAAGGGTGCTATTTTGCCTACACTTCGCACTTTCACTAGTGAATGGGTGTGTCCTAGTGGAACTGTTTCATTTCATGTCTTTCCTTTCATCCTCATTGTCCAGGCTCTCCTCTTTATGACGAATGATTTGAAAATACACAAATTAAGCTGTAGATAACGTAAAGGTCCTTCTTTGCTTCATAATTTGTAGCAATTTAACCACATGTTAAAAAGGAGGTAAAGCAATGACTAGCAACACAGTCCAGCAAAAAGCAAAGTTACAACTGTTTCGACCCCTCACCTACGGTCTGCTTCAGTCCAAATGGGAACGACTTAGTCCTGCTGTCTACAAGACTGTAAAGAGAACTAACTCGACGAGCATTCTGTGACATTCATAAAAAAGTCGAAATCCTTAAACAGCTGTCGATACAACCACAAAATGTTCGAAAACCTTCTTGGATGATGAACATGAGAACGAATCGTATACCAGAACTACTGGGATCCACCAAATGATAACAGGTTATGCCAACCAAATAAAAGCAAACCAAATGAAAGCAAACGAAATGATTTCACCATTTTAACGCTATACAATTGATTTTTAGAAGCGACTTTGATTGCAGTACTAAGTAGGATACCTATCTCTATTCTGCAGTCCATTTTGATACCATTGATTAGAATGGGTAGAAAAGCTTGCTCTCGCTTATCATAAATCCAGCTCCATAGCCCATTACCTAGTAGCGGACTCTTCTAAAAACATACTAGTGACTTCGTCGTTTTCTCTCTTAGCAATCGCGAGGTTGTTAAACAGCATACGTTTATATCCATAGAATAACACACATACAACACAATCGTAGCTGACGTTTCGGCAGAATCGCCTTCTTCAGAGCCTGGAAGGGTACACCAACGCGCAACGTAGATTTAGGTCAAACACTTCAACAGCACAAACAAAAAGATGAAAATCTGAGCGATAATTACAAGATCTACGCCCTCTCGAAAAAAAACCCACCGCTTTTTTCATCTGTCTTCTACCGAGGAAGAACATCCGCTCAGAGCCGCATATGGCTGTCGACTGCAGCACCCCCATCAACGATCGATGCGATGGTAAGGGGCGAGATCACGCGCGGTCTCGGGACATTCCTCCCTGCTATTCATTGTAGGTTTCTTGGCATTTATCTAAAAAGCCTCGACGAGTTTGCGCGTTGGTGTTTTAGCACCCCGTGCGAGGATAGCGACTTTTATACCAAAATCGTCTCCGTTATGCTTTTGTATCCTATGCGTGCCTTGTCTTGCTTTTCGTTTGCCATCTAGGTGTTCTTTTATGCGGATACATAAAGGTCTGCCCGTTTCGACAATATATTCGTCTCCGCAAGTACCACAAGAGATCAGGTATATCGTACCTGAACTAATACACTCATCGTCCCTGCCATAAGGGCAGATGACGCAATTTTGTGTTGCACATAGACGGTCATACAAGCGGTTACGAACTAACTGGCGACGAAGAGTATTCGGTGATATTTCCATTATCGCTACTGATTCGTCTAGATCTGCCCATCTTAAGCATCATTTCATCGCTGCACTTATTTCATCGCTAATGAAGGGCGAGATAAACGGGGACCTTGTTTTGGCCAAACCGTTCCTTTTGTAGCGTCGCTCTACCTCGAAACATATCTCGCATGTGTGTTCTTGTATGGAAGTAAACGTATGCTGTTTAACAACCTCGCGATTGCTAAAAGAGAAAACGACGAATTCATAATCCAATGCTGAGGTTAATAGAAAGTCGATCCTGGATACTAGTGACCCTGACATACATCACCCTGACATCACGTGTAATCATGGTATAGACGAAATTCAAACCTACATCTTCAGGATCGCTGTCCACGCTGAAGTAATTGCATGAGAATGGCGATGTACGAGTAAAAGATTCGAAAATCGATACGTTTATTCAAGAAGGTGCATAACATTTTTTATAAAATAATAATAATGTTAATAATATTAATGTAATATTTTCAGGGTAACACGTTCGTATTCTGCCGTATTAACTCAGGATCGGACTGTTAATACTGAAATGCTTGATTTTCGTAGGCGTTCAGCCTCGCCTCTTTCTCATATTCGTCGGCTAGACGACTTTTCATGAGGTTGAGACCTAAAACAAAATTTTCAGATGTTGACGAAAGGAAAGGGTATGGCACTTAAACTATGAAGACCATTACTATGTGGTGTTTTCATCTTCTCAACATATTAACGTTAGAGCTGGTTCTTTATAAATGATGACAGCTTTGCAATAACTAGAGTATTTGAGCGCATTCGTCCTCTGATATCTTGATTTTGTCTTCAATAAATCCAAAATTTAACTAGAAATTTTTATTATTTTTTTATATGACCGTCTTCACATTTACTATGCGAATCGTAGCATTTCTCACATTCATCCCAAACAAGTTCACCAAGGTTTCCCAACTTTTACGTGCGATTTAGGCTGCTGTTTTGAGGATTTTGATTTCATCTTGACTCGATTCTCATTGGGGTCCTGAGGTAGTCGAGCTAAAGCGTTCCGGTTGGAGTGATTTTCTGATTGGAGCAATTAGATCCCATTTGAAGCAGAGAGTGGTTTTTCCCGGACAAATTCGCTAGTATTTTTTCGACCACGTGAGTAGGACAGGTTTGGTGAGCCTGAATCGAGATCGAATCAGTACCGCGTACTATCTCACTCTAGACCAGAGAATTTGGTAGAGCAATTAAATATTTCCCACGTAAGCGCGAAAATGTTCATCTTTTCCTCTGTGGGCGATACCATGACCTCGGTTTGGAAGAAATTCCAGTTGACCAATTCCTCCGAAATAGCAGCGCTGCCGAAAAGAAGCGAAAAAAAAACTGCGGTAAAAAAAAGTTTCCAAAAAAAAAGGAGGAAAGAGGCGTATTACGTACGATTACGCATTACGTTACGATGTTACCTCCGAAAAGTTTAGTTTTCTTACAAGTTTACATTAATAACAGCACTTAGATAGTTTACGGTATTTAATCTGGTAGTGATACTGCTACGACGAATTTTCACAACCGTCCACGTTGTGCAAAACGCTGGGAATTCGATAAAAAATCAAACTAACCGATTCCGCCATATATGAACGTGGCGAGCGCTAAGAGAACAGTCATTCCTCCTCCTCCAGCAAGGATAGCTTGATGGATGGCTCGTTCTTCATTACTGTAATACGATGTCGTGTTCTTAACGTACTGCCATTTAGAAGTGTTTCTAAAACAGAAACATTTAAACCACATGCAAGCACAAATTTTTTAAATTTTATTGAAATGGTTTGTGCATTATTACGTCATCTTCCGAAAGTCGTTGAAGTTGATTACGGCGAATACCACACAAGTAACGGCAGCACAGAATGCGACCATCATAACAAGATGATACAGATAGCTCTGTAATTCTATTTCTTAACATAAAGATCCAGTAAACTTTGATTAATTTTTTAGGCTTTCGCCATCCGTTCGATTCGACTTTATTAGACATCGTAGAGGGAATTTAATGCGTTTCTTGACTGAATAAGGTCACCAAAATAGTTAAGATCTTTATTAAATGCGTAAAATAAACTAGAAGTTTCCGACAAAAGAAACAATGAAAAGTTAGTGAAAGTATTACGTCAAATACAACCTTAATCATGTCAAGATTTGAGCAAAACTTGAAACCTCAGTTTGGACCTCGAATCCGGGATTACACTTACGAGTGCTCACCTGCTATCCAATGCATCAACCGAAGCGTTTACTCTGGCTTTCTATCAGCCAGTTTTTTGCCCTAACGGTAGCATCAGCAATCAACCGTTAAGGAGAACAATATGAACAGCACAAATCGTTGTTTGCACCCAGTTGAGCTAAAGCTGGGCCCGTGTAACGAAGTAGTTAAACGCGCCCTTGCAATACACATGAGTTCGATCACGGGCTCAAGGCTCACCAAACCTTCGAAAACTTCTGATTTGTCACCAGATCTTACTAGGTTAATAGCAGAGCTAACTCCATACATCGGTAGGTCACCACGAGTCATTGTATAGGTCTGATATGCATGAAATCACCTCTAACGATGCTGAATGAAATCGAATGTATGACGCATCCCTCACGGATTGATCAACGTTGAGAGCCTTGTCATTTTTTTAGGTTGAAGCTGCAGTCGAACTCACATTAGCATTATTTTAGTTGCCGCCTATTCTTTTTCATGGCATGGTGTTATTTAAAAGGCAACAGTGACAATGCTGAGCTATGAGCAAAACCAGGAGCCTCAGGTAATCGAGGTAGAAGTGGGTTCAGAGCTCAACTGAAATTCCAAGTTTGCTCATATTTCAGTATCCTTGTGATTGCATTTCACGTAGTATCCTTCCGTGAAAAAAAGAACGAGAAACAAGTAAAAATTAAAACAAATAAAGAGTATTTTTTAAGCTTACCATAATTCTCGCCTTCTTAAACGAGTAATGATGATTGGTGTGAAGGATGATTTGTGACACCAGAACAATGGCGGCTGTGGTCAGTGCAGAGTAGAAAGCACACTGTAAAGTGAGGAATCGGTAATGTTTCAGAATTCGAGCGCCAATGAATAATATTAATATGGAAGAATGGTTTGTTCACTTTTTCTGTGGTGCTTTTTGGCGTCTCCTTTCCGTGACCTTCGACATTCCATAGAGTAACCATTGTCATGACTAACGTTGGATACTTCGCAAGGAGGAAGACGATTCGCTGATAACCGAGATGTGGATTCGAGCACAGAGCTCGAGCCTTCATCGTGTGCTGACTGAATAACGTAAGTCAGATACCAAACTCTTAGAAGACACCTTTCAGAAAAACTTTCGCAGCTATTCTTTTAACAGACATTTTCCATCTTCTTTTCAGATTTTAGTGAGCTTAATATTGCTTTGTAAAAACAGTTGCATTCCACCTTTCACCAACCAGACACGAACTTGCCAACATTTGCAGATGATAAGGTTTAAGCTCTGTCTTATCTCTTTAGAGCTTTAAGGTTTTAGCTAGCTTCTTTGTTTTACTATTATTTAAAAACAGCATTTATTAAAATGTTTGGCTTTGAACAATTCCTGAGGTGATAAGTTGTGAATTCGGTTTCATTGAGGATTATAAAGGTGCTTGCAAGCAAAGCTGTAGATTGAACTACAATATGATGCAAACAATGAAAATTCTCTAGGACGACCATCTACATAATGTACGGACATGTTCGTAGCTGAAACCAATAGCCTCTATCCACATCAACAAATGCGTAAAGGATCACGATCATGATCATTCATCTTACCTCAAAACAACTACTTTTCTAAAAATTCAAGTTCTACTGTTTAAGGTTCTTAAGCCCTAGCAGAGTAACTTAATAAGTCTAAGTCAACGAATTCAAATGACACTACGAATATTCACTTGCTCTTAACGGAGATGACGTTTTTCACTGTAGTCGACGGCATTTGAGTGGGGAGTACTAACGTCTCCGGTGTAGGCTGAGCCACAGGTGACTCTCTGGGTATAATTTGTGGTGTTATTTGTAGGACATGAACTTGATCGTTGCGTTCTTCTGGAGCTTCCAAAGGCATTTGATTTGTGACAACTTGATTTACATCGATGGCACTAACGGACGATGTCGCACGAGTTAATCTAAATTACTGTAATGAAACCGGAAAAATTTCACGATACGGGAAGAATAATTAGTCCATTCTGCATTCTTTACAGAAAGGTAAGCCTTTGAGACCGAAATTAAATTTAGTACAAAGTCGATGACAGCATCAGAATGGTCTGTGTCTCTGGTGAAATTCGTTGATTACGACTAAACTGCACTGTTAATTTAGCAAATAGATTTAGTAGAAAAGATTATGTTAAAACAAACGATTCATCGTTCACTGGATTTATATTGATGTCATCAAGACGTCGGGTTCTTAGATGTTCAGGAAAAGTAAACGGTCCATGGCTTGGCGTCACTTGTGCTCGAATTACACCTCTTGAAGATGAGAAAGTGTTGGTGTTGTGATCTAAAACAATTGACATGACATCCAGAAATCTAAACTCGGCCATTCTGTAAGCTGAGAAGCGCGACGAATATGAAAGTTCTCCAAAACAAAGAAAAAACACCGCTACAGTAATGAGGGGTTGATAAATGGTATCCATTTATCTCATTCTAGTTCTCATTTTATTGTTGGAGAAAGCAAATAGGGGGAAAGAGTGGTTGTCTAAATTCTGGTTTCCAGTTGCTAACGACGTTTCATATTTCCTCGAAGAATATGGAATTGACGTGATGTAAAGCTTATGTCGAGTTTTTCCCTTCTGTGATGGATCTCTAATCTACAATATGGAGCGTCATCTAGACGGTAGATTAAGTGCTAAACACGGAACAAATTGATTATTTGTGGAAAACCGCGAACACATGAAACGGATTAAGATCTTATTGATGCCACCTTGTGCGAGTCACTCGATCGCAGGCACGGGTGGTGGTAGTAGTGGTGAAAAGCACTTTAATATTTATAAAACGCCTAGAACTGGACTGAGCTAACACTGAGTGCAGCTTGGTTGCTTGAAGAAAAGTACTAAACGTTAAATATAAAGACAAGTATGGTACCAATCTTACGACTCTTTAAGAATGGAGAGCTTGGTTAGTTCGGCGCAATGGATCGAACCAATGACCATTTGTGTATTACAGAGCGTTTCTAACCACTGGACCACAAGAACACTTTTTGACCGCCTCAGGAAAATAAAATGAAAAGAAAAAAATAATAATAAAATTAAGACGCAAGTTTGCTAATACCAATGTCGAATATTGGTGGTTCGCGTAGTATAGTTGGACGTGGTAATCGAATCGGATCGAGACGAATCGAATTCGGATAAGGCATGGTGCTAAAAGAGATCTGATTCCATCGAATATGCGAGCGATCTTCATTTCAAATATCTTCGTTAAATCAATTAACTATTTTTAAAAACATGTGTTAAAAGCAAAACGAGAAATGGATAGATCATTTAAGAAAAGGGTGCCATGAAAAAAGAAAAGCTGTTCTATCGACGGCAATCAGGTGTAACCTCAACAGAACCCTTCAATCTGGACAGGGTAATGTCTTCTCTGAGCTTCAGAATGCGTACCCTCCAGTATCTGTACACATTAGAATTCAGACAAAGGTCATGACGCTTGTTTAGTAAGAACGCTTAACAGTACGAGCTTCCATTTCAACGTGATAGCTACTAGTAGGGAGCGATTCATGAGTCACAAAATAACACACGAGGACTCCACAGTACTCGAAACAAGCCGCTGCCATAAACAGCAGTCAAAAAGGAAAGATACGTATGGAATGTGTGTTGGGTCCTCTATGACTCACTAGGAGGAGCCAGTGAAGCATTAAATTGCGTAAGTATTCAAATTAAATACACCGTTGTTAATAATACTCTATAATTAAGGTAATCAATACATTCAATTAGACCTCCGTGTTTTCCTCGTTTCTTGTTTATTTCTTTGTCAAGAACGATTCGTATTCCGCGCTAAGAAGACGTGAATCTATCTTCCTTATAGAATCCTAGAGCTATCTTCAATATGTCAGAGACATTGCAGTTCTACAAGACTTGCTAAAGCTCACTTCTGAGTTATATCACTCTTACTGATCGATGGCCTGTCTTGACCTTTCACATTGAGTCGTCTCTGAAACGCAACAGTTTTTATAAATATGTTATTCGGCTATACGGCTGTAACTTTGGCTACTTTTTGCTTATAAACGGCTCTTAATCTATCATATTACATTTTTTTTTCTGGTTTTTTCACTTTCCTCTCAAAGAAATCGTTCTCCGCTCTTTTTTCTGTATTCAATGACTTATTTAATTCCATTATTTCTCAAGTTCGCTGAAAACATTGTTTCCAACATCCTCTCTTTTTCCCTTATTTTCCTGTATTTCTCTTTCTTTCCTGGCTCCCTCATCTATGAGCCCTAATAGGTTTCAATGAACTTTCTTTCAAATCTGTGTTAAAATTTCAATAAAGCATTTTCCAATTCCTTAAGAAGTGGCATAATAACCAATGAAACCGTGTGGCATTAAAGGAGTTTCGTGAAAGCAAAACGGATAGACTCGGCCCTCTACAAAGAAGGGATAAAGGGTAAAAAGATAAAGCTCTCGGCGTTGATCAATCTCTGAGGGATGCGCCATGCATTCGACATCATTAAATATCGTTGGAGGTGATTGAATGCGTATCTGGCCTTTTGGCCTTTACAATGACTTGCGGTGGCCTGCCGACGTATCGAGCCAGTGCTGCTATCCTTCCAGACGAGTCTGGTACCAACTTGCCGACCCCGGAGGGATGGAAGGCCTGGTGGGGCATGGGTGCAGGAATCGATTCCACGTGCGTGTCGCAGTGGTGCCTCCAACCACTGCGCCACACGCGCCCTTCACGAAGAAGGGATAATGAAAGAAATATTCCGCTTATGCTCTGGATAGAAAATTACAAGTGATTGAAATGACTTGCTAGCTTACCATTCGTGTGATTTAGACGTTGCGCAAACTTGAATCACGTCTGTTGTCTTGGGTCAAAATATTTAAGAATCTTAATGGAAAAGCGAGCAACTATTTAGAATGGTTGCCAACATCAGTGGCAACGTTGCAGTAAGAGTTCTAATCGTGCCTCCATGACTGTCAATTGTTATCCTCTCTGTTGTTGAAATCAGTAAATGTGAGTATAACAGTTCTATTACATACTGCCGTTACCAAGAACCGAAAGTAAAAATACAGTATTAACAACTCACCATCTTGACTGTAGTGTGTATCGATTCACGACGAACTATACAATTCTTATCGATGTACGATTCTGTGCGGGGCGTTGTAGCTCTTAAAGATAAGAATTTTAGAACACATTAGTCAAAGGGAAACATGACTTTTTTATTAGCAACTTGATAATCAGGACAAAGCAACTTAAAATGACGTCTAAAAGCAAAATAAAAAAAAATGACAAGACTTTTCAACAAAACATCAATAAATCAATTAATTCAATTCAATAAATCAATTTAAACAGTTAAGCTGTTTAAAATTCACTTGTTTTTAATCCTTACAGGGAACCGTTTTGACATTTGTTCTCCAATCAGTTGTGAATATAGCACTATTCAAATGTTCTTCTTCATTCTCTTCATCCCTTCGCGCACTCTTCTGTTTGTTCCTAACGGTAATCTTTCGTGCTCGGTTGATGATGTAAAGATATATCGCAACGTATCTGCAATCGTAAGAACATTCAAACATGTTTCTAAGTTTCGGCTTTGGCTTATTTCAGCAGTTCTAGGTGCTGTACTGAAACAAATGGGAGTTTCTGCTAAAGCACATTTAGTGATTTTGGAGCAAAAATGAGTGAGTAATGGACTTCAGAAAATTTCATGTAGCTCTAAACTAAACTAAACCGACCTTTTACTTAAGTTTGGTGTGAATTATCAATACATATTTTTGAACTGTTCAGCTTACACGAGGTTGTTATACAACTTTTATTCCGCTGTTGTTTCGACGCCTTCGTCTTCCTCTGAGCCGATCGAAGCGAGTTAAAGGTCCACAGTTATTCGTCTTCTCGGTGTGGTGTCTTCGTCATTGTATACCGAGCCGAGTCTTCTACAGCGGAGCACCGCTTAAATGAAGCAACCTCACCTGGCAGCGCTCTTTTATACAGGTGTTGACTGTGAGTGATCCAAAAAAAACTTATTGATTATTCACACTGAGTTTAAGTGAAAGTCGGTTTAGTTAAGTAATATTATGCTCTGAGATAGCTGTTTTAATAAACACTTCTGCACGATGGGATAGCTAGATTAAGAGGAAGGCGAAACGAAGGACTCGCATAGTGTGGTGGTGAACGCATTAGTCCCCGGGAGGGATAATAGCCTGCCCCTCACCACAGACTCCAGCGGCGCAGAGTTTTGCAAACACCTCAGCATCACTATGGTTTTAAAGCTAGGTCATTTAGATCAACATATTTTAACATTTAACACATTTTGCACCATGAGATTATTCCAATTTTAACGAGGCATATCTCTAGTCATACAGAGCTGCACGAAAATGACTAGGAATCATTAAGATTTAAAAACCTTCATGGGAGGAGTCTGGATTATTACTTTTTCACTAAATTTGCCTTAATTAGAGAAGGTCTCTATGAATGCGATAATTTTAAAGAAATCGAGGATTTATTTTTAAGTCGGAGGAAATCATACACGATAGTATCTTATACTATGAGTATAACATGAAAGGTCTCTTACGTGGACGTGATCTCTTGTATATAACACTGTTCGAAACACTGTCTGCATATATGATTGTCTCTCACCTTTTCTCCTACACGTCCTTTCGAAGAAAACTCAGTACATGGTTGGCCTGCGATGACGTAGGAAATTTTCGCGTTAATTGATATTGATAAATTTAAACAAGACATTAATCTTAGTTTTTATAGTGAAGTGAGCGTCTCATCTTGCTCGTTCAACATCATGTGCTGGACGCCAACGTGAAATTTTTCATACATTTATCCCACTTACCATTTTGACATTAAAGACGCACTGTTGAAAGTGTCGCTGGTTTAATCTTCGCTGTATGACTTCTCCAAGCCCATGAAATATCCTTTAGCTTTTCTTTGTGATAGCTTGATAGTATGGCGTTAGTGCAGAAACTATCAAAGCAAGCTATACCCGGGACCTTTTCAACCGTAAACGGCCACCCTAAATAGTTGGTGAATAAAAGTACTCAATATACACAGCTAAGCTAATTAGCATGCCAATTTCGTCAACGTCAGCTGTTCTAAATAATGTGAGAAACGGTTGTTCTTCATGATCGCAGTGTCGTTCGGCTGCAGGTTCGTCGTGTAAAAAGTGAATTTCCTGTGCGGTTATCCGTACTCCTCCCATTCGATTCGTTTTCTCACATCCGTAATCCACAAAGATCTTCCAATTTTTTTTTTTACGTGTGGCTTCGGCTGCTGCTTAAGGATTTTCCTTTCTATCACGAATGTCGTTGAATGTTTGTCAAGTCGATTCTCCCTGGACTCCTGAAAATAGCCGGGCTGGAGCGTTCCCACCTAGGCTGCAGAGAGTGAATTCTTACCAGACAATTCTAGTGCCAATTTCCCAACCTTGCATGGATGACAAGCTTGGTGAGCTCGACTCGTGGTCGAACCAACAGCGTGTTTTTGATGGTCACCATTAGCATCACTACGCTACCTGCCTCCTGCAAAAAAGGAGAATAAGCGTGATTAATTGCATTTGGTTTATTCTGTGAAACTTCTAATAAAGTGTGTTAAATACTTTTTGGAAGTACTATTTCCAAAAACTTTGCTTGAAAACAGAACACGTCATGTGACTCAAGAGATGCCACAAATAAAAGTACAAAGGACAATGCTCCCCGTGCTGATCTATTCAGGGATTCGCCAAGCATTTGACTCCATTCCTATCATCATATGTGTGGCTAAATACACTTTCTGGCCTATATAATGATGATTTCTAATGATTATTTCGTTGATCTGCAGGTATGCCAAGTTAGTGATATTATTCTTCCAGACCACACTCTGGCACCAATTTGTTGACCCTGGAGCGATGGATGGCTTGGTGTGAGCAGGGTGCAGGATCAAACTCATCACCACGTGGTTTTTGTGGGGTATCTCTAACCATTGCGCTGCACTAATCAGTGCCTAGGGTACCCACCTTATCTTTTTTTCTTAAAGTCCAGTACTACCTAGTATTTATTAAATGGCATAGTATTGTGTGAAATATGCTGGTATTATGTGAAATGTGCTCCTCAGATCAATCGCGTTGCCGGGTGATTGCTGTAGCACCTATAGGTCAATAACACGGCTGAGAGAAAGGTGGCACGAAGGACTCACATGGTGTGGTTGTGAACGCCGAAGTCCCCGGAAAGGGTAATAGCACGTTCGTTCCCCATCACTGACACCGGCGGTTCGGAATTTTGCAAATATCTCAGCAACATTATGGTTACAGTCGAGTTCTATTTTGTTCAACAAGCTAACTAACAATGCGGATTCCGAGTGTTAATCAAAGACCATTAGAATTATGTTATGGTTTCTGATAAGTTGGAAGGAGTCCGTTAAGCACTATTATAAGTGATCGTTCAAGGATATTATGTCTTTCGTAATCACAACAGCTCAAGTCTGCTTGTGTATGTTGAACTACTGGAGAATCCGGCGACACCGTTTTTAATCATTCTAGAGTCCAGTAAAACAGCAAGATTAATTTGACGTCATCTTGCTAAGCCACATAATTTTTTGCTATTCTAGATTTTCTTCTTAGCATCCATACCATGCTATTCACTCGTTCTCATTTTTTTTCACTTTGATACAAGCGACAAAATTTTAAGACACTCCAACAATGTGGTATCGAGCTCTGTCATACTAGTCGGTGGAATATGCTCGTTGCAGTTTCACCATCGAATTCCGGATTCAGGGTTTGTTCTTTATCCTTCTTATTGGCCAATATGCTTGACATTCCTGTTTCCATGACGTTTTTCCGTAGCGAATAACTGGCAATGAGCGGAAATTCAACGATATAACTGTTTGCTGAGCGACGACTCAACTGGACGCAATGTTTGCCGTTCTCCAGGAGGGAGAAGCTGACCAGCGAGTGAGTCGAAGAAGTGCACTGTTCATTCGTGTGAGTATTTAAGTTCGTCCAAAGCGAAGTTAGTGAATATTCATCTAGGATCCATGGCCTTTGCAATGAAGCCTATTGTTTCAGTACGTATTCCCGTCTGGAAATGAAAACCTCTTCTGAAAGAATAACCTCTTTTTCATCCGTAATCAATCGTACTCACATCTATGAATCTTGAAACGATCGCCATTCGTTATTTAAGCTGGTGAATTTTGTTACAGGCAAATCATCTTCATTCGATCGTTGTCTTCACCTTACGGAACTCAATGAGATCTCTTTGCGTTTTTGTCATCGTGTTTCATGTGAGCGAATCGTTCATCGGTGGCGGATTTTTTGGCGGCGGTTGCTTTTCGGTAAGATAGACATTTGTCCTTAGGTGATCTCTTAGGTGAGTGTTGGTGCAAAAATAATCAACGATTTCTTTTCGAGACATTTTTCAAATAAGATGTTTGAACATTTTTTTGCTTGCAAAGTTTATTCCGTCTTTCATAGTCTTTTTCAATCTACAGGCGACTCTGTGTATTACAAATTTTCGCGCAACCAGGTAAAAGAACCCTGGGCAGTAAAATTACTTCTTCCCATTTTATGATCTCATTCTGCTGAAGAGACTAATTTGGATTTATTTTTTAACTTTAAGTAAAATCCTTCTTTTAATATCGCTTTTTTCGAATGATAAAATCTTTTTACCAGGGTGGCACCAATGGTTGTTGCTGTTGTCCAGCAGCGATTCCTGTTAACATTTGTTGCGGTAAGTGCAACCAGCATTTCTGAATTCTCTTTTATTTCTAATCCTACCGTATATGAATATTTTATATAAATTTTTTAGAAACCATTTTTTTTGCTTCAATTGTTTTTATCTGTGGAAGAAACGATGTTACGATGCTAAATCCTTCTAGTCCTATGCAAAGTTTTCATTTTTCCTAACAAACAGACACAAATTCGTTTTTTTTTTACAATATTTTATCCTTAATATATTTCAACTCATTTTTTTCGAGTTAGGTTTTTTCCACCAAAGCCTGTAAAGAGCTTTGAATAATCTCTCACCTTCTATCAACCTCGCGTTGCCGCTAACAAGTCTACAACTTGATCTCGTCTAGTCAGCCCACTTTAAAAATTTTGGCATTGACCCCAACTCAACTGTCCTAAAACCCTCAGTACTTCGACATATTTGGCCCTCAGTAACTATCACTGAGTTTGATTGCATTTCTCATTTTTAGGTGATGTTATAATGGTTTCCTAAGCCTTCCCAATATACTCAGCACCAAATCCTGTCCAATAAGTCTTCTACTAAGTAGTTGCTGTACTTTTATGGGTAATTCTAGTAGCTTTCTATATTATGGCCCACATCAGAGCGTTTTCCACTTAGAACGGTTAGTTAACTTTTCAAAAACTGACTGTTTATGGAACTGGTTGTAACGGACTCCAACATTTTTCGTAGGATAAGCGATGAAGAAACGACTAGGAAACGAAAGCATTAAAATCGTTCACGTTCTTATTGTTGCTATAGTGTCATTATTTCCTCATCAACACCGCGCCAAAAAAGATGAAGTGGCTTGCGTTGTCCATTGGACGAACGTTCATGTAACTATATCCTTTCAAAAATAATTCTCTCTGAAAATCATAATATAAGTGAAATCAATAAAAGCGTTTTTAACATCATCTTTTTGATCAGCGATTTCATAGGGAAGATACGGCTGAAAAAAAAGCTGCTCAATTTGTCACTTCGAAAGCCAAAATGGTTTCGAACCGATTCATCACTATTAATATTCGATGCTCTTTATCAATAAGCAGACACGAGATTGGCATTGTAGTATTTATTAGGATACAATAGCTGACGTTTCGTCGGTTTCGCCTTCTTCAGAGGCGTTTATTCGTTGCAAATATTCCAATAAGTTGGTGGAGAGCGGCCGCACAGAATAATACAGGGCCATTAAATTAAATCGAGGCTAAAATGAGTTTCTTAAAAAATAGTAATTCTTGAAATGGGCGAGAGCTGGTATGTGCTTCAGCAACTGGATAAGAATTAGGTTTATAAACCAAGCTATTCTATCGATAGACCCGTCTACACAACTGATGGTGGGTCTAGCCTTGATGGTTGAGTGGTTGATAGATGCCAGATCATCAGTGGATTCCGACTTATGAGTTTTGGTATGGAGGTATAGGACGGACATGTTGGCGATTTGATTTCAAGTTTCGAAAGAGCTGATGGCTTTAAACCTATCGTGCGTGGCAGTTTAATCCATTCGTTGCTTGATTTTTGATATTCAATTTCGAATTCCAAATGATGGGTGGTGAAGCGAAGCGTCTTCGAGATGTTTCTCCGTTATCCCAACATCTATCGGACGAGGAATTACTAAAAACTCTCCACTCCTATCACTAAGTGATAGTCTAGTAGTTCTGTTACCCATCCCTCCTGATTCCGGTCAAGGACTCTGAGAGTTTCTTTCTAAAATATGCGAAAGTTGATGTCTACTTAGCCATTAGAATCTCTCTCTCAAAAGAACGATCATTGAAAGGAGTACATAGTAATAGTAATAGTAATATACCTACTTCTCGTTCTTCATTTCTACTTTGTGTTTCAATCCTAGCTTTGGTAAGGAGTCTCTCGTAAAGCTCGTGCGAACTGTTCTAATCAAGATTATCTGCTGAGGTTATAAAAGCCCAATAGGGCGTCCAAATCCAAAATGGGGGCTAATCCAATGACCTGACACAGGCACAGTCCTCGCCCATGTGGTGCTATTTGTACGGCTGCTATCCACCAACTAACTTATATACTTACAACAAATAAGCAGTAGGTGTTTAAATGAAGCTGTTTCTTATGTGAATACAAATTTATTTGTTAAGTTTTATCTGCTAGGGTTAAGAAAGTGTTTGGCTGAGTAGATCTCAGTTTGACCCTTCCAGGCTCTGAAGAAGGAGAAACCGCCCGAAACTGTTGTATCCTAATAAATTCTGTAATAACAAACTCGTGTCTGCTTAATGATGAAAAACAGCGAATTATCAGTCGATGCCGAGGTTAATAGAAAATCGCTCTAGGGCGTATTAACATTGTTTTGCTTGGCACATCCGATCAAGTAGGTACTACTTTAAAACAAATCCAAGAAATTTAGTCAGTTTTAGGTTTAAAGATGCTACTATGTACTCTAAGAAATTACTCCATATCTAAACACATCAACTAGCCTTCATTGCTTAGTACAATGCTCTTTATCTTTAAATAATGTGGAAGAAATTCTTTGACATTAATTACAGTCTCGTTCCTTACTTCATTAAATATGACATTAACATATTGCTATCATGAAGCACGGATCTCCCTCATATGAGGGATCTCGAGCCGGTTAGTCGCGAGGCTACGTGGCGCGTCCCCAGGTGGCGGAAAGCACATTACTACTTTAATTCTCCATAATGTGAGCAGAACGTCTCTGGTAGGTACAAGAAACTTATGCTATAAGCTTAACTACTCGGAAAACACGTTAATTGTTTGGGTGCTCAACATGGCACTACCACTGGACTCCTTTCGCCCAATCATGCGTCAGAATTACTCAGCGGCCCAAACTTCATCGAGGAGGCCTAATAAAGCGATATTTTTGATAAGATGCATTTTTAAATAGTTTTTCTAAAAAAGAGATACCTGTAGGTTGCCTGAAGGGTTGTTAATGACACTGGTAGACCTTGAAATTGAAAATTTTAAACTCCTCTTCAACTTAGGTTGCTATAGGTTAGTAAAGAGTTAACATACATTAGTGAAGAAAAAGCCTTCATCAATGCATATACTTTTCTATTTCTATTTTTATGCGAACCGTCTTCACATCTATTCTGCGGATCCCAGCACATCTGACATTCAATTCGTTTCCTGACATCCATCATCTACGATTCTAACTTTTTACGTGGCCTTCTGCAGTTGCTTGAGGACTTTCTTTTCACTCGAATGCCATACAATGCTGGTCGAGTCGAATCTCTCCGAAATCCTGAAATAGCTATGCTAGAATGTTTCCACTTGCATTGCAGAGCGTGGTTTTTTCCTGGACGCTGTACCAATTCCCCGACCCGGAGTGATAAGAGGCTTGGTGAGCCTCATTAATATGTGGTGATCAGTGCACAACCACTGCTTATAATTCAACTTGCTTAAGTTCATTTATAAAACAAGAACATAACTTTTAATACGGGGAGATTTGTGGAGTGTAAATTTTGATGGTCACCACTACGATCTCAATCAGCTTTTTCGTGAATAATATTTTTGAAGACAACCATAATGATGCTGAGATACTTGAAAAACGGTGGTGATTGCTAGTAGTACTTCCAGGTCATTGAAGCGTGACACGGCTAAAGGACGAAACATAAGCCACGCATGGTGTTGTGGTGAAGGTATTAGCCTCCGTAAAGAGTAGTATCGTGTTCGGTCCCCACCACAGACACCAGCAGTCCGTAATTTTGTAATTAGCCCAGCATCATTGTAGATATATTTCACATACTAGCCACCCATTTAAAAAAAAAGTAGGCAGTAAATAAGTAGCAACGACATTGTGATTTATACAACTTCAGCTTAACGGGGTTCACTGCCGATTTGTGCTCTCCAGATCAATTCCGTTAACGGATAATTGCTGCTAGCACTTATAGATCAATAACACGGATGAAAGGCGAAACGAGAGACTCGCGTGGTGTGGTGGTGAACGCGTTAGTCAGCGGAAAGTGTAGTAGCGTGTTCGGTCCCCACCGCATACACCAACGGTCTGGAGTTTTGTAAATATGTCAGCCTCGTTATGGTTACATTTGACGTACTACCTTTGCGTTAAAAAGATATCGACAGTAAGTACTAACTAAGGAAGATTTTTGAAGATTAGTTTTACAGGGCAACAACAACAACAAAGTTGTTGCTGTTATGCTGCCAATCCCAATCCTGTCACTGTAAGGCCAGCTGCGGCTCAAATCGGTATTCCAGATGTCATCTGTGGACCATGTGGTAGGAACATTTTGTCGATACAGAATCCAAGAAATCTTGATGATAGAGGTTTACGTCTTCTACTTTTTTCGATGGAGATAGTTCGCTATCTTTATTGTAGTTTGGCAATCGCGTGGATTATCACCAAAACAACGAAAAGCTGTGAAAGATTTCATGGTATTGCAAAGTAAAAGCAGTGATTCTGAACTCCGTGTAGAAAGCAATTTCATCAACCCATGAACTGGAACATGTTCTTCTGAGGTCGTAGTTACAAGTAGTCCTTGACCTAAGTAGATTGGTGTCCAGTTTACCCCTTTATTAGTAAGCTCCTTCAATGCCTACAGCAATGAAGTATTGAACCACTCGTCAGTTTCAGTGACCTGCTGAAGAGATCACCCCCACGCATTTGATTTTCGCAATTTATCACTCGGAAGCATTTCAGTTTATGATGAAACGGTGAAGAACTGGAGTGACTGCTTATATATGGCTTGTTTTGTTTGTCTTCGTTTTGCCTCCTAATCACTATCGGAGACACGCTACATTCATATTTGACTAATAGACTGATTGCAGCGGTCTGCTAATAGGAAAAATAAGTGTGTTTATCTTTCCAGAGAAATCTAGTGCCGATTTACCTCCCCAAAAGTTGGACTGTGTTGGCCGAAGGCACTGAATTGGACCGTTGGCCATATGAGTACTCTTTACTGAGTACAAGGTGCTCTTCAGCGCTGTGCTATAAGGGCCCGAGTACTTCCAAGAAGATAAAATGTAGAATTTTTCTCAACAGTCTTGTGTCTTGGGAGGCACAAGCCGTGCTTCTCAACACTTTTAGCATTTTTTAGGACCTTTCTTTTTCAGGACAATCTGATTTCAGGAGAAAAAATAGTGCCACTTTTCAATCCACCAAGAATGGGCAGTGTACTGACAGGGAAATAAGTGACCACGCAATCAATAACGTGGAATGAAATCCTACCGTTCTCAGCAGAAAACACCTGATCGCAATCATGTCAGCAAAAGTATCTGTATATGTTGGAGTTTTTGTTTTCTTGAATAAATCTTAATATGAACTTTGTTTGTTTCTAAAAATCCGAGTCAGATTGAGAGTTGACAGAAAAAAGTGGTTTATAATGGTGTTTATTAAATGAAAGGAGAGAAAACGCAGTGTTGGCGCAGGGGTTGATCTTCAGCTCATTCATTCCTGTGCTGTAGACGTCGACCTCTCCGATCTTATTGGTCCTGGTGCAGACATAGATCTTCCGGTTATTGTCGGTGCCAGTGTAGAAGTCGATCTCCATGTTTTTACTGGTGGTGGTGCAGGGGTTCATCTTTAAGTTATTCCTGGCCACGCTATAGATGTCGATCGCCTGCTTTTGATGTTGGTGGTGCAAACGTCGATCCTCAGAGTATTGTCGGTCGCGTTGTAAACGTTCATCCTCAGGTTATCGTTGGTCGCGCTGTAGGCGTCGATTTCCATGTTCTTCTCGACTTTGTTCTTAGCGGCGTTGCCTTTTTTGTTTCACTTGTTATTTCCCCATGGTAATCTGTTTTTGTTTTCTTTTTATCGTTGGTGATGCCTTCGTAGATGGTGTCAGCCAATTTGCACAGTCTGGATTTACACAAGGAGTTAGTGAAATGCAGTACCAACCGAGCATGAATTTTCAAACAATACGCTGATGCATAGGGAGCGTGTGGCGCAGTGGTTGGAGGCGCCGCTGCGACACGCACGTGGAATCGATCGATGCACCCATGGCCCACCAAACCTTCCATCCCTCCGGGGCCTGCAAATGTGCCAGACTTTTCGGGGAAGACAAGAGCACTGGCTCGATCCATCGGCAGTCTACCGCGGGCCATTTTAATAGCCAGATATGCATTCAATCACCTCCAACGATACTTAATGAAGTCGAATGCATGGCGCATCCCTCAGGGATTGATCAACGCCGAGAGAGCTATTACGCTGATGCATCAACTTGTATATTGAAAATGTCTTACTCTGCCTTGCAGTGGCCCTAGAGAGCAGTATTCAACGGCATTGAACCCTTCCTCTTTTGCATTAGTAACCTTGCACTTTTCCCAACAGCGCAAATGCAGTGGCAATAACAACAATGAAAATGATCTGTTTGTAGTGTATGGGGAATAAATTTTGAAGGTCTGCTGCATTATATTAACGTCCAAAGGATTTTCACCGGTCAAAACAGTTAACAGTAATAGAGATACCGTTCAAAAAGACGTGGATAGCTCTATTTGGTTTGACCCTACTGCGGATAGCATTGGCTCATCCAGCATCCAATCATCCAGATTTTTGTAAAAAGCATCAAAAATTTTTTATGTAACAATTGAACCCGCACGCAATTCCAAGGACCAGCGTCGATGGTGAATGGGAGGAAAACAAGTCGATTTCAAGAAGTGCTGGGTTTGTAGAATGTGTGATCTCGGATGGTGTGAAAAAGTAAATGTCAACTACCGATGCACAGCAAATGGAGTTCTTGTAACAGTAGAAACTAACTGTTGTTTTGAGAGCGTGTAACAAATAGAACAAGAAAGGTGTGCCGGAAACTATTTGCTTTCGTAAATAGGTTTCGGAGTTCCTAAATTAATTTGGTCATTCAAGGAAAGGGAGCTATGTTTACCCTTAGCTCAGTTCTGAATGGAAATGCTGTGCTCGTTGTCGTCTTGGATAGCTGGTTAAGCCGTGGATGTGTGCTCCTTTAGGCAGTTTGGCACGAACGAACAGCATCATCCTCTCACAAGACGGTAAAACATCGACTACAGAAGTGAAAACGAACATTGTTCTTGTTGATATCCTCCATGCTTTTGATTCAGACAGAGCACTCATTTTCATCAAAATGTTAATCTTTTATACCGAATTATTTCTTCTAGTGTGCTGTTTTGATGTGAAGAAAAAGAAATGTGTATATTTTGTATCAGGAAAAATATCTCACTTTTCATTTCTGCCTCCTTCAGCGGAACTTCAACGTAGCGGTTCGATAGCTGAAAATGAAGCTTACAGAATTTTATCATCTGAGCAGTGAAAGCTCGTGAAGTGCTTATAACAGAAGCTGAACAAAATTCTGCCATCGATCGGTGCCTAAATCAAAAAATCGTGAGTTTTACCATGAACTGTAACATGTTCGATAGTCATTGATTAGCCGATATTAGCCTATGACACGGAGAGGGAAGGTTTTTAATATAGTGCTTCTTAATTTGATTGATAAAATCGATTTCGAAGACCAGGTTGCAGCTTTTCATACTTGCAGATCTTCATACTTTTCGGTGAAAATCGAACATGTAATAATGAATATATTCTTTATTCTTATTTTTGTATTTTTGTTTGTATTTTTGAAAATATTCTGTACCAATAGATTCTTCGATTACTAAGCAATCACGAGGTTGATAAAAAGATCTATTCGGCTAGCATTTCGATGCCTTCGTCTTCTTCAGAGCTGCAATGATTCCGAATATGAGAAAAATGATCAGAATCACTTTTAGATTAAAAGTATAATAGCCTCCTAATTTTTGCTTCGAAGTCCTCCTTTTCGACTAAAACTGATCAAATAATTTGATGCTTTCGTCTCTGAGGCATAAAAGAAGGAAGTTTAAAAAAAACAGCGGCCTCTTCAACTTCATTTTCTAGCATTTGAATACCTATCATTGTTACGCATATGAGACAAGTTAAACACACTAAGCCTACTTAGATTCATCGTCCATCACATTTCACACATTTCATCAGGCACACTTCGTTTCTATGGTATTAGTCAGCCAAACGGAAATTTATCCTACTTGCTTCTGGGTCAGTTCCTCTTAGCTCGACAAGTTTTCAGAATGGGCAAGAATACCAAAAACAAGGAACTATCTGAATATTTTCGCCATAAAAGTTGTATTAAAAATTAAACGAGACAAAAGTGTAATTAGAATGTGGGAAAATTTCTCACATATGACGTAACACGTGAAGTGTATAGTAACAGCAATGATTTCACAATGACGAGAGTACTAGTACATCTACGTGTTGACTTTAGTGTGTAGTAAGTTTCCCACGAGCCTTCATGTAATATAACAGATGTTTTCAAAAACGTATTCAATACACGCTGCGAACAGATTATTTTCGTGTTGTTTAGCCCTTATGTTACTGGATTTGCATTATTAAAAGGAGATTCAGCGTTACCAGCGCACAAAAGGGAGGGTTCAGTGCCTTTCCACACTTTGAGCTTTCGAAATGCTTAAAGCTACACCTGTGGTCCTCTGCATCGTGGTCAGTGAATGTTGTTCTGTTTACCATTTACTTGCCGTGCTCTCGTAGGAATTGAATACTAAAGGTTTTTACAGCTGTTGAAGACCAGCCAATGCAGTGGTGGATATAAGAGGCGTAAGTGTTCATTCAAAAATTTTCCATTTCTACTGTTCGTTGTGATAGTTGTCAATGTTACAGAAAACTAAGCAACATCTCTGTTTAAGCGTTTCTTTGCGGAGAGAAAATCATGGTCGATTATACACGTGAAAAGGCTCTGGATCTGATTAATCGAATACGTTCAAATGTTGCGCTGGGAGAATTTCAGGCAAAGAACTCCATGGCATCAGCGAGCGATATGAAGAAACTGGTTTTTTTCATATTTTGCTCCTGTGCGTGCTATAACTAGACAATTCTATAAGTTCTAACATGATCTTCCTCTATGGGTTATCGTCTGGCTTTGACTTGGTGTTATCCGCAGTTTGAAACCGCCATGTAGCATGTGGGGTTGACTCTTCTGACGCTTACAACTGAATCACTGAAACTGAAACATGTTTGACATTCACATTTGAAAGCCGAATTAAAAGAAAACAGTGCAAAAACAAAGCCTTTAGAAAGAAGCAACTTTATCTTCGAAAGCAGAAAAAATAAATTTGTTCCAAAAGTGCGTCTTCGGGACCATTGAGCTGACTGATTAGCTTTGGAGGGTTTCATGGAGAGTTTCGCACTTGTGCTGCGCACATGAGTTAATTGTTAGATCATAGATTAGAAAAGGTAAAATTTCTAAGACATTAGACACGTAATGACCCAGTCATCACTAATGATGGAGAAGACATGCTGATAAAACTTAAAGAGATGGGACTGCAATCTGGAGGCGATAGCTGCTAGTGCTGTGGAGAACTGCCAGCCAAATGCGACGCAGGCAATCACAGAAAACGGAGTGAATTATTACTAGTGAGCTTTATAACCGATAGAATGCTTAAAATAGCCTCACATTCAACATTTAATCGGGTTCTCATTAATAAGGTTTAGCTTCAAACCGGACACATCCACTTTCATTGCCAGAGATCCAATTGGACCAGCTGTTCTTCAGTGGACAAAGATTGAAAATGTAGAGTGGCCTGCAGACAATCATTTCAATGGAGATCCAGAATTGCGTGATTTTGTTAATGTTAGTTTATTAGGTCTAAGAGTCGAAAAATCACAGCACTAATGTTTTCGATTTTTAGCTGATTCAATCACATTCAACTGCCGTTGGTTGCTTTGGCAATTGGTGTGATAATGGTACATCTGTAGCATGTGTATTCTCGCAACCGTCAGTAGTATGGTATAAAAGTATTTTGAATGAAACTATAGAAGCACTTAAAGCGATTTTCCAGTAACGTTCAAGTTCAAATGCCAGTGTACACATCGGGAAAACCATGCGCGGATTGTACTCTTCCTTACAAGGGATTTTGTGAATCTGGACTCTGCGTTGAGTATATAATTCCATCTACAACAACGTCACCGACAGTAACTCCAAAAACCCTAGCAACAACAAGAAGAATAGCAATTTGTTCAAATGCTGCAACTATTAGCGATCGATTCAGAACAGTGGCTCTGAGAGCGCACAACAAGTTCAGGTGCTTTTACAAATAAGCACTAGTATTTGGCTTCAACAAGGATCCTTGACTACTGTGCTCTGAAAGTACGATTTGACCAATGAAAAAGCTTTTTTCAGGTCTTTAGTAGCTAGAGGCTTAGCAATAAACGGCGAGTATCTCGATGAAAAAGCACCACCATCTTCACGTATGTATAGATTGGTATGGCCTTCTGCTTCCTTTTTAATCGCCTAGAATTTTGCCCTCGTCTGCATCCAAGTAATTCCGTCTACACCAGTGTTCCAGAAATACGATTGCACTGCGGAACAGCTAGCTCTCGATAGTGTGAGAACGTGCAGTAAACGACTATCATCACCTGCTTCTCGGCCTGGCTATGATGAGAACATTCATGTCCTTGGAACGACTACGATAGACTCTTTGGAAGTTATTCAGAATGTGAGACCCAAAAATTTCTTTTGTTACAAACTCGAAGACTTCACAAGAATCAAACCACTGTATATTCACGATGTCACACAAGCAGTTATCTGCGTTTCATTTTTTATTCACAGGCTGTTGCAACTTGGAGTAGCGAACTCGAAACGAATGGCATTCCTTCAGATATGATATTTACGTATCCAGTAAGCCAACGTCGGCAGAAAATGGTGCTAAGAGTTACTAAGGTTCGTGATGGTTTTTGAAAAACTCAATTTGCCAACACCAGAGACTAAGCTATCTAATGGTGGGCAATGTTGTTCTAAGAGGAAGCAAGAGCATAACTAATTTTTTCACATTAAATAGTCGATGAAATGACTTTGTAGTGCATCCTATTATTATTCTTTTAAAAGAAAATTTTACAGTGAAGCAGTTCATGTTGTTGGTTTGAAAAACTATTTAGAGCTTGTTGCAGATTATTTGGGGAACAAACAGAAATGTGGGCTGTGCGACTAGAAACTGCGACGGATTCTACTTCACTTCCTGCATGTATCGAGAACCGTAAAGCCTTAAAGGGTCGATATTATCGCAGAATATTGGAAATCATCTGTTCTTACCTAGGGTAAACGTGGTCGGCCAGAGGATATACACCATCGGTGCTACGTGCAGCTCCTGCCCTGGTGTGCATAAGAACTGCGATCCTAGTGCTGGACTATGCTCTCCACAACTACTATCGTTTCAAAGAGTGTAACTTAGCAGTATAATCATAATCTTACATTTTGAGTGCTTTGAAGATAAATCTCTTGCGTATTTTTATACAAAAACATTGCGCTCGAATTTTCCACAAGTTTGCTTTTGTGTTCATAAATTGTAAAAGGATTTTGTGGTAGTATTGT
This sequence comes from Angiostrongylus cantonensis, assembly GCA_009735665.1. Taxonomy (NCBI): domain Eukaryota; kingdom Metazoa; phylum Nematoda; class Chromadorea; order Rhabditida; family Metastrongylidae; genus Angiostrongylus; species Angiostrongylus cantonensis. The sequence continues at coordinate 410,315 of MQTX01000297.1, forward strand.
GAGCTTCCCCCACTGTTATGGGTTATCAACACATCCACAGCTGTTTAACTGTAAGCCTAGGTGGTGCTCCTGTGCTGTGCTTACAACGTTTCCCTATTTGAATGTGAACTGTCTATGGAGCACCTCATAATAACCGATGAAAAAATTAAGCAGAATGTCATCGGACAGGTTAAGAAACTAAGACAATATTTATCAAATAGTGTTTATTATTCCCGCAGAAGGAATGCCTCTTGGAACACGAGAGAGTAGAAAAGTTACAGGGTCGGGTGTCCTCGTCAGCACAGGTGAATTTGTGAATTTATAAGCATGAGCAGATAATTCATGAAAATTGATTTTTCTGCGTAACTACCTGCTCTATGGGCACGCTCTGAGGGGGTAAGGGCGCGTGTGGCGCAGTGGTTGGAGGCGCCACTGCGACACGCACGTGGAATCGATTTCTGCGCTCATGGCCCACCAAGCCTTCCATCCCTGCGGGGTCGGCAAATTGGTACCAGACTTGTGTGGGAGGATAGCATCACTGGTTAGATACATCGGTAGGCCACCGCGAGTCATTGTAAAGACCAGATATGCATTCAATCACATCCAACGATACTTAATGTAGTCGAATGAATGGCGCAATCCCTCAAGGATTGATCAACGCCGGGAGCTTTATCTTTTTTTAGCTTTAAATAGCTGCTCTAAATGGACGTTAACTGTACAGGATATTTGACCCAAAAAGGGTTTTTAAACTCTTTGTCGCCTAAGTCGCAATATCATGCACATGTCGAAGACGTTGTGTAATGATTCTTCAGAGACTCTGAAGCCATTTAAGAGGTTATCCATTGTGACTTAGACGCCAGAATTGTACCCTTCAGCATTAGCAAGTACAGTTTAGATAGAATAAAATGGTTCGACTGTGTCTGCCTATTTTATTGACGAAGTACCGAACCATCATGATTCACAATGCTACCGTGTTCCTCTCAGGCGTGGAAAACTCACAGTGAAAAAAACATCACATGGAAGTTTCAAGCAAGGTAATAGTTAAGGAATGGTTTTGAACAATTTATGTCAAGTTTTTCCAAAGTTCTACGAAAGATCGGAGCAGAGCCTGCACTGCAGAAAACTCTTTTTTCATGGAAGGAAAAGAAAACCGCAAAGCTTAAAGAAGAATACCAAAATCTTAATAAATTGAGATTTTTATAATACTCAGGAAACATTTGAAAGTGACGTTGTAATAGAAGGCGTCTATAAAGAAAGCGAGTAGCTTGTCCTACACGAAGATACTGCTTGAAAGACAGAGTGTCTCCTTGGGAAATCTTTGCTCAGAAACTTTCGACCAGACATGTAAAGGTAAAGTCGTAAAATATTCTGGTGATTATCAGTTCACATCCAAAACTTGTAGGGCTCCTTAAAAACGTTATGCTGCAAGATGCATAGGCAGGAAATGGTGCACTTAAACAGAGCCTACATCAACTATAAAAGCCACCGAGCTGATCATCATATCAACTCGGGAACCACGTCCACATGTTATTATATTAGATAACGGAGGATAGTTGTGTTGTACCAGCAGTTCTTCCTTTTCCATCCTCATATTTTGACGGTGAAAAACGGTTCATCATCCAGTTCCAATCTGTGTGCTGCATAATGTTTGTGACATTTAACCTACAAAAACAACGAAAATTTCAGGTAATGAAGAGCCTCGGGCCCTGTCATTTTGAATGACTGCTGTTGGGGCAAACTATCTTGTAAACCCCAAGACTGACTTTCTGTTAACATCGGCATTGATTGATAATTCGATGTTTTTCTTCAATAAGCAGACACGAGTCTGTTATTATAGAATTTATTAGGATACAATAGCTGACATTTCGGCGGTTTCGCCTTTTTCAGAGCCGTTTATTTGTTGTAAGTATTCCAATTAATTGGTGGATAACGACCGTACAGATCATCCGGAGAGCTCACGAACGATCTCTTTTCAATATTCAGAAGTGCATGCAAAATTGATGCAATCATTTCGCTTTCACGCTCCTGTTTATTCTTTTTCTTTACCTATTTGTATCAACACTTTGCCACAACCACTCTGCTAGGTGACTTCTAGAACAAAAGCATCCCGTTTACGAAAACATTCGCAATTTTAAATAAAACACATTGAAATATACTTATGCAGATTGTTCGCTTCATTCTACGTACTTATAGGCGATCTATCTGACTGATGCTTCGACTATCGTCTTCTTCAGAGTCGAGGATCCAAGTTGATGGTCCACAGTTCTTTGTCTTCACAATGGGGTCTCTTCGTCGTTGTATCGAGTCGAATCTTTTTCAGTAGAGCACCGCTTCAATGAAAACCCTCACTCGGCGATGCCCTTTAACACACGACGGTTGGTGTTAACATTGACTGTTCTTTCAGTGGAATGCCCATCCTACAGTAGTGGATATCATTGGCAACCAGTGAAGAGCACAACATAATTTTAAAAACGGACTTTCATTTAACTTCGAGACTGACAACATTACCTTTTTGGATTATTAAGCTAACAAAAGGTTTTTTGTCCTAACAGTGCTAACAGCAAACACGCGTTACTGGGATTGATCTAGAAAGCACAAATTAGCATTGAACACAGTTAAGTTGAGGTTCCATGGATCTCCTTCATATGGTGGGCACAGAGGATGGACATCCTTTTCTGCTGTACCGATTTCGCACGTACTTTAAGATGGCGTATTCGTGCACGCATGCGTTGGTGATGAGCCTCCGTTTATGCGGATTGTATCCAACGAGTTAATTTGGCCAAGTCTGCAATCAAGTGACAAAGAAGTATATAGAAGGCGGTTTGGTTTCGCCTTGAACAAATAAGCTCCATGTCCACTCTGGGTGTGCCTGGCAAGCTACCCGTAAGTGTACCCAGCCTCCACGTTCAGAGCTCAGCAAGCTATACGTGGGTATCAAAGAAATAAACAGAGTAAAAAAATGAGCCTCATTCCCTTTACCCCGAAAGACTCTAAGACACGTCACCGTCAAATAGGAAATATACGAAGAGGCTGCTAAAGATTCATCGCTATTCTAGACCCACTAAATCGCAAAGGACTAAGGTGACGACCTGCACTTACAGTGCACGTATACTTGCATCTGCATCATCAGTTTTCGATGAAAGACTTAATCGTGCAAGCAAAAAGGATCAGGAACGGGTTATCGGCCTGGCAAAGACGATACGACGCCACCCATTTAACGCTATCTATGACACGGGAAAAGAACTGTTCCTGAAAACATGTGACAGCAGAGGCGTTCTTGTTAACGCGAGTTTTTTCATGAACATCGATTCATCCGAACAACTAACAACTCGAATACACTGTTTGCGATTGAAGAGATGTGGACCAATACTGGCTTTGATAATCTTAGTCGTTAACGCGCCTTCATAATGCTATGACGAAGAAGAAGTCGAAGCATTCTATATGGACATGAAGAACTTCCACTGAAAAACCGCATATTCTTTAAGGTTATCGTTGAATATTTCAATGCTAAGACTGGACCAAGAAGAACTACTGAAGAGCGTCACATTGTAACCCACGGATTAGAATGGAGCGAACGGGGTGAGCGGTTCACTGAGTTTATCATGACGACCGAGACCATCCAAGGTAACTGGTAATTCTAGAAGTCCCACCCTCAACACTGGACGTAGGAGTCTCCAATGGAGAGTATTATAACAAAGCAGACCACATCATAGTAAATAGTAGATTTTTCCTTACCGATGTCGCTGTTGTCCCAAAATTCTACACAGGATCAGACCACCGTCTCATCCGTGCAAGATTCTATTTCTCGCAGAAAGGAGAAAAAGCCGCTAAGCTCAAAACCGAAGCCCTAGAACCACCACAAACTGGGACTTATTCAACTCATTAGTCGGCTGTTAGGAAAAGGCCGTTATCGAAAGTCACCAAGAGACGTCTATCTCTAGAAACATTCGAGCTGTTACGCCAGCGTTCAACCGTGGAACCGCACGAGCTCCAGGTAATTATTAGCGCACGTCCGAACTTGCAAAACAGAGAAGACAGACGATTAAAATGATCTTAAAGCGAAAGAACAGCAGATATGGTCGATGCTGCAAACGCTGTGAAAAGCATTCGCAACGCCCGCCGAAGCTTCGCCAATTACAAAGCCAAGATGATTGCACTCCTACTTCCAGACGGAACAACTACAGAGTCCAGAAAGGGAAAGGCAATGGAGAGAATCATTCACGAGCACTATTCAGATCTCTTCGATAACCACGTCCTCCTTTGCTCATATGAAATAGAGGATGGATGTGTGTACCCCATGTTCTCACTTCCGAAATCCGACATACTGCCTCGTCGATGAAAAATCGAACAGCACCAAGTCAGGTCAAACATTACAACAAACACAAACCGTATTCTGAAAAATGTGCAAAAAACTGAGAAAATCAGCTGAGAGTAGCATTGTCATTACAACGAGTCTCATGGTAAAGGAACATTTCCAACAACGTCAGATTAGTGAACGAAAGGCAATCTTGCTGGTTAACCTCAAATTACTGTGGGGCCGTTTGCTACGAGCTTCAACGACCTCTTTCAATTGAGTTACAGCACCTTTAATAATCGGTACAGTGACGTGATCAATTTGAGAACTCCGTTCATCTCCACAATGCCTCTACATACTGCCTTTAAAAAACCGCCTATTTAAAGGGATTTTTTGTTAATGGAGTTTAGAAATACTCAGAAGCGGTTCTCCGAAAGATCTTGAAGTGGTTGAGCGCTGAGGCGAATGGACTTCAATGACAGTCATTGCCTGTGCAAAGTCGTATTCTTTTCTCAGTGATGCCCAGTACTAACGAAAAAACGGAATTAGAGATGATACACATGACACAAACGCAACAAACACATTGAGTTGAAGAGCGAATAACAAGGGAAGTCAAATAAAGCTGCGACGTGAGGTAAAGGCATTTAGAATGCTGCTTGCTGACAAATAATACCTTAATCTCATCAGATTTTCAATTTGTTTTTTCCGACGCAGTAATGAAGTCTGCACAAAGAGCAAGCTCTGAAAATTTTAGACCTGAAGGCTGAAAGCAGCACTAAAGTCGTAGCTTTATAAATCGTTTTATTTGTGATATAAAGCAGTCCAGATTAAGCAGATGAATTCCATCAAATGATCGAACAAGCCCCGCAGAAATTGTTGTTGCTGTAAAAAAAAATTCTTCGTTTCTGGAAGAATTCCTTTTGCCGAAAATCTGAAGACGTCTTAGCACTGCTTTCTTGGAATTCACAAAAAAAAAATCTCTCCTCAAGAAACGCATCAATCAGAACATAAGTCACATGGCCGAGCTGTTGCTGAATCTACAAAAGAACCCGATCATCCCGGTTAATGCTGAGCAAGTCGCGTGGTAGAAGTGCTGAACCAGCACTTCACATGAGAACAGGTGGAATAAGCTAGATACCTGATACTTAACACTTGAATGCTCCGTCCTCACTGTTTGTGCAGCATAGTCTCCATTTTTCGAAGATTTGTTGGCTAAGCCATTGTGGTTCCCTGGAATCCCGAGGTCAGCATGGCCAAAGTCTGCCCTAGGTCTTCACTACCACAGGCAGTCGCAGCCCTTGTGTATCAGAGGGAGATTTGCCACCATGCGACTTCGATACCAGAACGCTGGTGGATCCTGGTATTGGTTTAATGACTGCTCATGCCACATAGGCCGACTATTTTCCGTTACCGTGCTCTAACTGAAATTACATTGATAGAGAGTAAGCCTCCTGGTTACACGAATTCTTTCTGCAAGTATTTGATATTTCCAGAAATTAACAAAAAAATAAAAATAAAACAAGGCAACTCACGTTGAGAGTGCAATGTCTTTGCTCGTATTGTTTTACTTCGGGTAGTGCGTAAAGGAATAGTATCTGAATGGTAGTCATGCCCATCTCCACAAGTACGGGATTAGTTAGATTACGCTCCGCCCAACCAAGCTTTTCATCGTTCTTGAATTGTGAAATTGGTAGCAGGCTTGCTTGAGAAGAAGTTCACTCTGTGCAATGCAACTACGAACGCCATAGCTCGTATGTCTAAGGATATCAGTGAGAACCTGCTCGTCTCCATCTCAATGACACTCGTGAGGAAAGCTGTTTCCTCTACCACAATTTTAACTTATCATTTATCGCCTACTTTTTTAATGGCAGTTTATTATGCGAAATACAGCTACAGTGGTGCTGAGATGTTTGCAAAATTCCGAACCACAGGTGTCTGCGGCGGAGAACGAACGCGTTATTGCATTTTCCGGTGGGCAACGCTTTCTCCACCACACCATGAGGGTCTTTCGTTAAACGTGTCCCTCAGACCTCTCTCCCTCTCTCTCTCTCTCTGCTTCCCAGATCAATTTCTCTGGCAACTGATTGCTGATGGCATTGATCGATAGAACTACCTGAGAGATAAGCGAAACGAAGGATCCGCATGGGGTGGTGGTGACCGCGCTAGCCCCTCGAAAAGGTAATAGCGCGTTCGTTCTCCGCCGCAGACACTGGTGGTTCAGAGATTTTGCAAAAAACTCAGCATCATTGTGGCTGTATCTCAGTATTATTATGTTTGTATTTCACATAAAGCTCTGCTGTAGAAAATTGTAATAGGCAGTAAATAAGAAGTTAACATTTTGATTTCTGCTACAGCTTCAGCTTAATTAAGTTCAATGGGAATTTGTGCTCCCCTGACCAATCCCGTCGACGAGTGTTTGCTGATGAGACCGATAGATAGAAACTAGCTGAGAGAGGAGAAAAGAAGGACGCACATGGTGAGGTGATCAAAGTGTTAGCTCCTGGAAAGGGTAATAGAGTTGCAGTCCAGAGTTTTACCAATGTCTCAGCGTCACTGTGGTTGTTTTCACGTAGTACCTTGCCGTACAAAGTTGTGGCAGGAACCAAATGAAAAGTTAAGATTGTGACCATCATGCTTTCATTTTCTATTTATTTTACAACATGGAAATTCACTATCTTCGTGTAATATATTTACGCGTGAAATGTATATATATATATATTATATATATACATATATATAATCACAATCTTGACCGTTTTGTTTACTGCCTACTCTTTTTTTTTAAGGGCAGGTTATATATTGCGAAATATAACTTTAAGGAAGCTGTGATATTTGCAAAACTCCGGAACGCAGGTGTTTGCGGTGGGGAACGAACGCGCTATTGTCCTTTCCGGAGAGTGACGCGTTTACAAACTGAGAGACAGGCGAAACGAAGGACCCGCATGGTGTGGTGGCGCTATCAAAGTGTCGCTAGCGTTATGAAAGCTCAAAGTTCGAAAAACACAAAGAGACGTTTATCGCCAGAAACACTCGAGCTAGTACGTCATCGTGGAATCGCACGAGCTGCAGGCAGCCATGAACTAACGTCCAAACTTGAGAGACAATGCAGACAGGCGATAAAAGAAGATTTTAAAGAGAGAAGAGCAGCAGCAATGGTCGAAGTTGCAGAAGATGGTAAAAGCATTCGCAAACCCCACAGAACATTTGCCAATTACAAGACCAAGATGATTGCACTCCGACGTCCAGAAGGAACAGTTACAATGTGGAGAGAGGCAATGGAGAAAATCATTCACGAACACGACTCAGATCTCTTCGATAGCCACGTCCACCTTCCGTCATGTGAAATAAGGAAGGATGGAAATGTTACACGACCAGTTCTCTCTTCCAAAATCCGACTTGATATTTCGTCGGTGAAAAATCGAACAGCACCTGGTCCGGAAAGGATTAGATAAGAACATCTGAAGAACCTTCCGCCAGTCCTCGTAAACACACTGGCTCGGCTGTTCACACGTTACCTGTCTGAATGCAGGGTCCCTATTCAGTGGAAGACCAGCAAGACCATGTTGTTGTTCAAGAAGGGCGACCTATACGTTACCGGCAACTTTCGCCCAATCTGCTTGCTGTCCGTCGTCTACAAACTTTTCACTCGAATCATCCTAAACAGGATTGACAAAACACTGCACGTAGGACAGCCATGCGAGCAAGCAGGGTTTCGAAAAGGATTTAGTACGATGGACCACATTCACACGTTAACAAGGCTCATTGAAGTATCGTGAGAGGACAAAAGACCGCTCTGTCTCACTTTCATCGACTTATAGAAGGCCTTTGATTAAATTGAGATAGAAACAGTCATGAAAGCACTTGGTAGTCAAGGAGACCCTACACAGTACGTAAAGATTCTTCGCGAGCTGTTCAAAAATTTCACAACCAAAATTTCACCATTCTTCAACGACATTAACATCGACGTCAAAAGACGAGTTAGGCAAGGCGATACAATCTCGCCAAA